>CAAKHF010001960.1:5105-25124 GCA_901007745.1 Hippocampus kuda | reverse complement strand
CGGGGGCGTGGGAGAAGATACAGGAGGGAGAAGCGTGTGTTGTGGCCACATTATGAACACGTGCACTTTGCAGGTGCATGTTGGCTTGTCATAGTAAGTAAGGCGTGTGACAGAAAAAGGAAACGGCTGGCTGTCACACAGTCATGTAAAGACCGTAACATGGCTGAGCATTAGCATCAAAAGTCTTTATGCAAATTTAGTGTTGCAGTGAAGCGGAATGTCACAAAGGGCAAGCCCTTTCTGTCTATTAACTTTATAAGGACCAAAGTGCTCGATTGGACATCAAAAGCCAGGACACACACACACAAACAAACACACACACACACACACAGGAAACAGGGCAACGCCATCTAATTACGCGCCACATGTTGCGCATTAGAAGCCTGGAAGTCAGAACTTCATAATCCAACTCCGCTAACTATTTGTGCACTCGCACCACAGTCCTATTCACAGGATAACTGCGTGCAGATGGCAGGGGTGATTGGAAAAGGGAACGCCTCCGTCACACTCTTGCACGGCCACATCCAGGAGTGACGAAACCAAATAGCGACAGCTGACTAAAGGGGGGTCCCTTTAACTTCCATTGTCTCACGAAACAAAAGGCAGGATACAGCGGGCAAAACTTCAAGACATTCTAGAGGCCTTGCTTGAATCAAAAGCATGTGCGGGCCAAGTGTCCCGAAATGATTCTGGTGCCACATTAGCATCGAAGTAATTCATTCGACTTGACGCATGACTCGATAGAATACAGTCACAGCTACTCAATCAGACTATTTAGTGAGTTTGTGGGAGGTAATTCACAGGCGCAGCCAGTCCCTTTGTCGCCGTGACGACCGTTTAATCTATGGCAAAGATTGACAGAGGATTAACATATCATTAGCCGCTCCTCTGACCGAGCGGCATGGATTTGGGTGTCGGAGGGCGCCGTCGCAGCAAGACTGGGGCGCTCTTTTGGTGTAATCCCATTTTCCATTTCAACTTCCAAACACGAGCAGGCCTCTCGCTTGTGCCCTCGATGCCACTGACGACTCAGACACAATTAACACTTGGGTATAATACCGTTTTTTTGACATGTAGAATCACATGAAATGAAGGATTTCTTGAAAACATCCCGAGTCAACTTTTGGGACAAGGGTCAACTGCGCACATCATCACATAAACCTTGTGTCAACCGAGACAGGTCCTTCAATAAATAGCTGTGCTACTACAAAATGCCCAGTGGACCCGTAGATTAAAAAATAAAGGTTTTTTTAGTTAGCTATAGTCCATAAAAACCTCTGGGCCAGACATAACCAGAAATTATTCAGCGATATTATTTGTACGCATACATTAAAAAGGGGAGTTTTGCCACAATGAGGTTCGTGTTAATCACCGCGTAAATGTGCAGTGGACTAAACTGCGAAGGCCTAACAACCATCAGGACGACGTGCCATCGTGTTGGATGATGTGGAGCCCCGTGACACACCCTCAATGCTACTCGACTCACAGGTAGAGAACGCCTGACCTTCTCTCGTGTCATTCCCTCCCTCCCCCCAGGGGACCACAGTGAGCGAGGGCGGCATTACTGGGAAAAGAAGCTCTTACTGGAAAACCGAGCCCACCTATTTACTGGCAATGCAGGGGGGAGGGTCACCGCCAACCTTAATTGGTTTCAGCAATGCATTGAAAACTGCAGATTAGGCCAATTGACTTCACCGATGACAATAAAACAGATTATGGTTGCTTCCACGCTATTGTCGAAAAAGTCAATTGAAGGGCGTATCTGCATTGTGTTCCTCTGGGCTCGGGTTTTGAAGGAATGGACAATTTCCTGTAAATTTCCATGGTAAATTGATCGACCCCAAATTTGAAACTTTCAACAGCAATTGAAGGTGATTTTAGGGAAAAGTATCATTTTAGCACAAGTATAAATATTTTTTTTGGTCAGATGGCACAACAGATCTCACTTGTTGAACACGTGCATCACAAAATACAAACGTGATATCCGGCTTTACTCACAATTACGAAGAAAAAACATTTTCACAAGATGGCTGCCTACTATCTGAAGTACACAAATTTCAAAATGGAAGACATATCCTCTCCCCTCATGACCTAGAACATACACAAAAATACCGTCTCTCCCATCATACGTTATTCATTCAGACCATGTGGCTCAACCAAGATGGTTTTCATTGCAGCCAACTTTATCCTGATCACATGATCAAACAAATAACTTGAGCACGGGTTGTTACTTTGGGGGTCGGTGGTGGGGGGCAGCTTCTGCCCCGAATGCCTTGTGTGGTACACATTAGGCATACATTTGTGTGTCAATGCAGCCATTTTGACAATGAGGAACTCGGCCAAGAGTCACTCGGCTCCCTTTGAACTTCTTGCCATACGGTCCCGAGTATGGTTCTTCGCCATAATGCTACAGTGAAGTGCCAACCGCTGAGCCGTGAGAGATCATCGGGTGTGCTGTGGGAAATGATACGCGTTTTGCATAATTGGCCCGAAAGATCATGTGACAGGCAAAGCTAGTAATTATTCTTCAATTAATGAGCGGAAGGTTGCAGAATTGACCCACGCAGCCACTTTTTGCAACATTTTGTTTGGTGGTGTGCCATCTGATTTTTACTGTTGAAAAACGCGCACCTTGGCTCAATATAGGTTGGGAAACACAGCATGACAGGGCTGCAGCTATCAAGTACTTTTTTTTTTTTAATAATTGAGCGCTCTGTTCTGATTAATCAGATAAAAACAGAGTAACACGCATGTGAGGCGCAGAGAACATTTCATCCACTTACAGTCGCCACCCTTACTTTATCCATTGTGCTATCTGAGATTTTGAGGGTGTTGTAGCTTTAAAAGGCCTGGTGAGTGACATGGGCATCTGTGAATCAGTGTGCAGCCTTGGTTAGCTGTTAACAGGCCAAACCTGTTAGCCTGTCTGCATATTGAGGGACGAGCTTCGGCCATCAGCAGCTCATTTATAAACGTGCTTGTTTGCTTTCTTACCGTTTGTTCAAAAAAAAAAAAAAAATCAACTGACGTGTGTCTATCCTTGTGGGGTACGACAATCATTTTAGAGAGTAATGGGAGGCAACATTAAAATTGGCTAACTGTGCTGGTATCATAAGTAGTACTCATTGCATTTTATCATCGTTGTAAAGTGTGAAAGCATGCCAAAGTTTGACATTGTGTCTTTGATGGACTGTTCCCAACTTGACGGTAATAACAAATCAGTGATCCCTACAAAGCTTCGAGGCAGACATTTTGCTTCAACTTTTTCTTGTAATAGAACTATTTAAGTTGCTGAATTAATCATTGCGGCAACGAGTGAGTAAGACTTAATATATTTTGTTTTATTGCCCAACTTTAAATTGTATCCAAGTTTGTTGCCTTGAAGTTTTTTTGTTTTTTTTTTAACAGTGCGGTGTTTTTTTTTGCTCACCTCATTGTCATGGTGTTGGCAGAAGCTCATGCGGTCCTGGAAGAGGGAGAGCAGCGCAAAGTTGTTTTGCAGGGACTGGGCGAGGGACACCGACATGCCCGGTTGGCCTGGGCTGCTGTTGACTCGGCCCAGGTGGAGGTTCTCCCCGAGGCGCTCGATGAAGTGGTCCTTGGTGAGCCTCACCCGTTGATGTGCACGCACACAGTTGTCACACAGATACTCTTGGCAGTCGAGGCAGTGGGACGTGGCCAGGTTCTCCTCGTCGCATGAACTGCACTGAGGCTCTGCCATGAGATGCGGGGGGTGCAGATGGCCTCCGTGGGAGGGATGGAAGCCCGAGGAACCCATGCCTCCTCGATTAGGGTGGTGGTGGCCATTCTTGTTCTGGATCTGCTCCTTGGTGCTCACCACCACATCCAACAGGTTGCTGAAGAGGAAGTTGGAGGAAGGCAAGGATTCCACGCCGGCCTCTGAGATGGACACCTTCTGGTCACAGGTGGGGCAACGTAATTTGAGCGGGTCTCCCGGACAGCGCTGGCCCTCCAGGCACTGCCTGCAGAAGGCATGGAGGCAGGGCAGGACATGGAGCCTCCTGCTGGTCTGGCTGGAGGAGGAAGAGGTGTGGGAGGAGGAAGAGGAGGTGGACGAGCTGGAGGAAATAGGTGCCGAGGAGCCGCACAGCTCCTTGCAGAGCGGGCAAGTCTGCAGTTCCGAGTCGGGAAATGAAGCCATCTGTGGCGTCGCCTCTAACACAAGGCTCAGTTTACAATTGAGGTATACATTTGGGCACACGTCGAGCCGATGTGTCGAGCTGGTGAAAAGTTGTTGTTTGAGGTAGATTCATGAGGCATTCAAGTCACTTCACCGGGGAGAAGGGTGTTCATCTGCGCACAGATATCTCTCTAATACATAACTCAGATGCGATGCAAAAATCAACGAGGTAGTTTTTAAACTGAACTATCAGATGGCAGTAAGACGTTATCAATCAATCCCTGAAACGTGACAACATCAAACAACGTTTGTGATTCTGCGTGGGAGGCAGGAGGTGTTCAACTAAGGCAAAAAATATATCTATCTATCTGGAGTGATCGAGTGTTCCGCGTCTAGGTGGAGGGGGCACGGCCTCTCCTCCCCCACCGGTTCGGCAACATGACCACGGAGCTCGGCGTTCTGGTGGGGAAACAAACAGCAGCGTCGTTCAGTTCAGTTCTTATGTTTCAGCCCCCAGTGGGTCACTATCGGTGGGGATTGGATTCAGTTTGGAGTAGAACCTCGAACCCAAGCGTGGTCGACAATTCACCAAAGCGACAACCACGGAGCGGACATTGCGTGAAAAAAAACGTTGAAAACAAACATGTAGTCTCTTATAGATAACGATCATATGGAGGGGAAAGGGAGGGGGCGGTCTACCTCCTAGCTATCCTTCTTTCCCCACGGTGGGCTCGTTTTCGGCGTGGAGGAATTTCACGCAGGCTTTTCCTCAGACAGCATGGGGCAAAGGGGAAGGGGAGGGGGAACACACCAGACGAATGCTCCAAGCCTCCACTCGGTCGTCCACGCTTATATTTGCTTCCTCCGGGAAAGAACCATCAACACTGGCCGAAGATACGAGCTCCCACGGGCGCGTGTTGCCCTGCCTGTGGCTCCGAGAGCAGCTCCAGTTCGACTGAAGAGGAAAAAATGGACTCACTTCCGCTGCAGGGACTGGGAGGAAGGGGAGGAGCGGACGTTGGGGGTGCACATCACGCGCTCGTACCCGAGTCTGTGTGCGTGCGCGACCGACCTTCGCATTCTGTCGAGACCGGGGGGGGAAAACTGTCGACTGTTCATTCATGACTAAAGATCAATTTGTTTCGACACTGTTACGGCTCCATTTAACCAGAATTAAACGCCATCGAATAAAAGCCAGCGTCATTTATTATATTTGATTTACAGCCCCCCAAATGTAGCCTTACTCTGACAGCACGTCGAGCTAACATGATTGATGCTAATATTTTAGTGTTGGCCTACTAAGCTGTTAGTTTGAAATAGGGGTGCTTTTACTCGGCTGTGCGTGAATGTTTAGCGTGTCAAATACTACTCGCAAATCACCGTGTGGTCTGGAAATTAGACGATAAATCGAAAAAAGCCTCAATCAATCATGTACTAAAGGGAATGAACGACACAAATTTATCAACTCCTTTTTCCATCAGGATAATGCCAACCAAACAGGACATCAAATTTGAAGATCGAATTGAAAGACGTCATCAATTGGGGAAAATACATGCCCCTCACTTAAATATCAACCAGCTGATGTGTTTACTTGTTGCCTTTTTTTTTCTTCCTTTTTACTAACTTTTACTTTACGGGGGTAATTTAGTATGCAGTAGCTACGAGCTGAATGAAGTCCTGCGTTTGCAATTCCACTTGCTATCTTGTATTTTTAAAAGCGTGGCCAATTTTATTTTCCGAAATGAAAACTTACAAATTAAATAAAATGATCGTCATTCGACACAGGTCCTACACTACTCAACTCAACTGTAGTTATAGAGAACTTTCAGTCATAGCTGCATACAAAGTGCTGTACATGGAGCAACTATCATATATATACAACAATAAATCAGTAACAAGGACAGTAGAAAGCACCAAACAGTAAAACTAAGATCAAGTCTGAGTCATGCTCAGTCAAATGCCAAAGAATACAAGTGAGTTTTGAGGCGGATTTTAAAGATGGGCAGCGAGGGGGCTTACCGAATGCTCAGTGGGAGGTCATTCCAGAGAGAGGGACCAGCAACACTACATATTGGTCAATTCATCTCTGGTCTAAATGAAGAAAACAGCAGCTTCTTAGGCCCAAAGTCCCAGAGGATGGCAGTGAGGTGATTTATAATAGCACCTCAATGATTCACGTAAGATGGATTTGTAAAAAGCTTCAGAACAGGGCAGGGGTTATTATGATATGCCATAGTGGGAAAACATTCTACCTGATGGACTACACCAGAGAGCTTTCTTAAACAAACATTTCATCCATTTTGTCGCTACTGTACATACAATGCAATGCGATAACAGCTCTGACTTTCCTTGACTAGACATAAAAAGACCCATCTCTTAAAGGCAGGGGGGGGGGGATACTTGCACAAATGGTTCAGTCAACATTTCTTATTCATCACTGTTTACACAGTGGTCTTTTATCACTTCGCAGGAGCATAAGACCCTTCATAATGCTTATGTCAAATGACATCAGACGTGCATTTAACTTCTCCCGACCACGTGAAAGTCTGTGTTAACTTGCCCTGGGGTAACGTTCACAAATTTAAAAAAAAAGTGCTGTTGCTGGCACTAAAATTTGCCTAAGTCTGACAAGTCACGATTGGAAGTTAAACAGATGCAGTACATATGACAACATTGCCAGACACGCTTCCTCATTTCTTTCTCAAAGACAAGTGGCTAACAGCAACTATCGGTCCAGCAGCAAGAATAAAATTTTGTCTTTTTCCTCTTTGTTCAGTCTATGCCTCATAATAGCTGAACTGTAAAATATGTCGAGAAGTTGGCTAATTGCACATTAGATACGTAGCCAACCATATAATGTGTCATGCCTGGGCTTCCCCCGACACATACAAAAACAAAACAAAAAAAAGCTTCCTGCTCCTTTTAAAACTTCTGACATCTGGAAAAGCGGGACAAAATACAAAATAAATGCAGAAAACTGAGTGGGAGAATTGAACTCAGCATAAGTCACACGTCTTGACCTTATTTCGCAGGTTGAACCTCCATATTGTGTTCTTCTCAAATGTTCAGTAACGCCGTTATAACCCCACACTTTTAGTATAAAAATGAACACCACAAAGAACTATTGTGGAACAGAACTTTATACCCGAACATTGAGAACATTTTGTAAAAGTATTATAACCAAACTATACAAAGTATAGTAACAATACTTACTTAGCTCATACAATAAACCAATCACACTATTGTCAAAACTGTAACGCTTACATTTACTTTATGAAATTCTTTTTTTTTTTTAAACTTACTTTATAAACTCACTCCACAACTTGTTTGCCCACATATGATTTCTACGCAGCCATCGTAGGGCAGAGGCAACGCTAAGTGTGAAGACTTGTTCCTGTGAGGAGTTTACAGTAGTGTAGTGGACCTCCAGATTGGGCTGAGGAATGAGGGCCGCTGAGAGCAGGCGGCTACCAGCTGAGAGGTACTCTTTCTCGCTCTCTTGACTCCTGTTGGGGGCGGAGGGGTGGAGGGGTGGATACGTCAATTGCATGTAACAGTTACAATACAGTAAATATTCCCATCTACGGAGTTCTTTCAAACGGAAATTCCCTCACCCGGACAAAAAACCTATGCATTAAAATTCTGACTACGATATTACATTAACGATCGATACATAACAACGGAAGTTCCAGTACCCGGAACCCGGAAGCCATACGGAAGCCCGCAGTGGCGCAAACACAAGCAAGTCCCACTCGATACTATGGAATGACTCTGTCCGCGCCGCTATTTACTCTCATTGAATCCAAAACGGCAACACGTAAGTGACTCTATTCGCTTGAGTTTTACTGGAATAGTGAACAATTTTTTATTTCGTTCACAGCTCCGAGTTTCTTGAACGCAACATGGTCTGCCATTGGCTACTACAGAGCATCATCCCGTCCTCCCATTGGCCAAGAGGCACCTCAATATCTACGTGTGTGGAAAGCTCGATCTGTGGAAGATAGAGTGGAATGCATCCGATTAGCTGCTCAGAGCAAATTGCTTGTGGCTCGACGGACAGTCGGGTAAACAAACGTTTCCTGGAAGGCTTTACCTGTTCTCATGCTAAAAACCTTCCGCTAACTGGAGAGAAGACGAGTTCATTCGCGCTAACTATGGCCATCAAGGACTTATAAGCGTACCGTGGCTGGCTTTAAAAGTACATTGCACGTCATCAGCTGAGCAACGCTGTCTTGGATGGCGATCGAGGGGAGGTCGAGTTAGAGACAGTGAGTGAGCGGAAAGAAACCAGGTCTGTTACTCGTCTCATTTTAGAGCAAATAGTCCTAAGTTTGTACAGTATACTGCAGCTTTTGTGTTATAAACAGTATTTGGAGCATATATTTTTGCATTTCATTGCTTGTGTTGTTACACATGCATTTTGTTCACATACTTGCATGTTCATAAAGTACATGTACCATGCTCATTTCCCACATAACGAAATTCTGTTAAAAGGAAGGACTGGACAGCGCAAATACGATTCCTTAATAGAGAATATTTACTGTACATCCACATGAGTATTTCTGGTGTTACCTTTTCAGGATGATGTTGAGGGTGGTGGGTGTCATCTCAGGAAGGGGGAGAATGAATGAAGCATTGACAGTGATTAACATCTCAAATGTGAGAGCTAGTTCCACCTCCCCCAGTTGACTGGGAACGATCAGGGACATGAACTCAGCGGGGGCCGATACAGCTGGGTAATGGCCAGCAGTTAGAGAGTCTTATGGGTACACAAATAGGTGGGAGTCAAGCAATGCACAGAAAATGAATTCAATAAAAACAGCAACTGTGTGTATTCATTAATCAATGAAAGGTGTTGGACCGTTGTCCTCCACTTACGCCCGAAGAGTTCGCGCGCACGTTGCCACTGGTTTTGTTTCCCTAGCTTGTGCAAAAGCGCCGGCAGCACAGCGCCATCTACGGGTACCTTTCTGGAAAACATTAAGTTCGCCAAGTCTGAGGCCACGGGGAGCACCAGTCTGTCCACACACACTTGCAGGTGAGTATTGAACAAGGGGGTGTACTTAGAGATGTCAACCTGGTCTGGGGCGAGAGAAAGACACCCGTGCAAAGTAAGACATCCCGTCCATCCGCAAAAAAATCCGACAGGAGTTGGTGCTACACGGCGGCTTAAACTGAAAGAAGTTCACAAATGTGAGTAAAACCACGCATGTTAGCTCACCATTAGGCTTTTGTATTCCCGGGAGATTACGCAGGACCTCTAATGCATCTCTGTGTGAGGCTTTCTCAGCCAGATGGGCGAGTAAACGACTTCTTTTCTCCAGGTCGGGCTGCTTACACGGCCAAATGTTTGAACTCACAAACCACTCGCTTTCTGTCGTCAAAGATAAAAGTTTGGCACAACATTGCGGTTAAAACTAGTTTTGGGGATGCCCTCGGCTCCAAGTCACTACCTCGGAGAGTTTGGAGAGCTCCTTCCAGGCTGCCGCCGAGGAAGAAGAGCTCTGCTGCCAAGGTGATCAGGTTGCAGCGTGAGCCGCAGTCCTCATTTGCAAACAAACCTCTCTGCATCGAGTAGTTGATCTTAAACCGGGTCAGCACCTCCATCAGCCTCCGACCCTACCACACACACACACACACACACACACACACACAAAAGGTAGTTGTTAGCACCCCCTACCGGATGTGATCACATTTCAGGTGATTTCATTTGCTCTTCAATTAGATACTCTTGCAGAGGGTACGATTAACCTGGGTTGTTTTTGTGACATTTGTTTGGCGGTGCGCCAGCAGACTGTAAAATTTGTGCCTTGTGTCAATAAAGTTTGGGAAACACTCTAATAAGGTGTAGTAATATTTTATATATCCCCATAACATCGAATTCCAAATGTTTGTTCAGATGGGTCCACTTACCTTGGCCCACTGTTGAGTTTTATGGTATCTTTGCATGAGAGAGACTCCAATTCTGCCAATGAAACCCATCAACAGGGAGTTTGGATCTTCAGTGGGACAAGCTTCATAGCAAAGACAGAGAGTGCATAGATTATAGTCATGTACAATGAGTTAAAAAAATATCGTTTTTAGGGGAAAAAAACAACCCCCCACCCCCGCATCTTATTTATTTATTTATAAATCAAAGTTGCTTACTTGTCTCAGCAAACGCCGCAAATGGCACAGACAGATTGTCTTTGGTCTTGGACAGAAGAGCGACAGCGACATGCCCGCTGATGCGCTCCACTTGGCTGGGATGTTGGCAGGGTGTGCAAATGGAGCGAAAGGCTTTCCCCAGGCAGCTCCAGTCCTCTTGCTCTGTACAAAGCTGGCGAACACAAACAATGTCGGCAAGCTGAGGCCAGAGGAACGCAAGAAATAAACTGTGCGATCTTGTCGGTGGGTTTGAAAATGGCTACGGTGGCTAACCTCTATCTCCACAATGACATGGGCCAAGATCAAGGAGCAGGAAATGGGCACACCGTCGGACACAGATGGTCTTTGATATCAAAAGAGACAGACAGTGAACTACTACTCCGGCATGAACAAAATCAGGTCATCCAAATGGATGCAGAACAATATAACCACAGTACAGTGTTCCTCCTATTATTCGCATTGGGAAATAGGGAAAATCCCGGCGTAATTGTCACCCCCGTGCCCCCAAAAAAAGTTTTTATAGTTGCCTCGAGATGCCACAAAATGGCAACACAAACTACTTTCCTATTGGGCAAAGCTGTTGCCTGTTAAAATGAAGCTCCTCCCCTCACTTCAACATAGTTCCTTGGCACCAAAATAATCAAGTAAATTGCACAGGGTTGAGGCCTCCTGAGCGCAAAAACAGAAATCTTTGAATAGGCGAATTTACGAAATGAATGGATATGCTGGGCGCGGGGGCACTGTCCACGAGTGTTCAGGAGGACATCGATGAATTAAAAAAAAAAAAAAACCTCACCTTTGAGAATCAGGCACATTTGGATCAATGATCTGCTGGAATTCAGGAATGTTTTGAACACCATCGAAGCAATCCAAGCTCAGCATTAATTTTTCACTGGCCATCTGTCCGAAGGCGAAAACCTCATTACGCATCGACCGGCATACGTAGACGGGGTGAACTGTCAAGGAGTTCATTTACCTTGTATGCTAGCTGAATGAGGTGAGGCACACCGCTTGTGAAGCCTTTTTCTCTCACACAGGTGAAAAGAGCGAGCAGGAACTCATGAGTAGGCTGAAGAGAAGGTGAGAGAAACAAGTTTCTCCTGAGACACGTTTGTCTTGTGCCCCAAAACATCAACGTTTTCTGCCATCTGCTGGCCGACATAGCAAATTACAGAGTAGCTCGCTGAAACGCAAACTGACCACGATTTTATGAGCCAAGGCGACACTGAGCACCGACAGAACATCAGGTATGATGTCTGCTTTCAGCAGAGTCCAGAGGAGGGAGAGAAACACGGGCGCAGAGAAAAACATTCCGGGGTTGTTGTGCTGGTAGTAGCTTGTGAACAAAGCCCCTGAAAATACAGATGTAGACGAATTATGTGCAGATGAATTGAAGGACGATTTGATTTCATTCGGATGTGCGGATGGACAGAATGGAATACGGCTCACTGGTAGGACAGAAGATCCATTTTAAGTCGTACCTGCTTTCTGGAGGCACAATGGATTTTTGGTGAAGCGTGACATGGTGTTGACACAGAACTGTGAGGAAAAAGAGCAATGCCCATCCGGTCAAGCTTGACATTTGAAGTAGGGCAGCGGGGGGGGCGACTATCAAAGCATCTCGGCACTTTATGATAACCAGTAACACCTTGAATCCCAGTGGAAGCGAAACAATACAAGTCAAATGCTGTTGCAGCTGTACAAATTGGCTTTTGATGCTGCTGTAATTCTAAGTAGCAGACGAGCCTCACCGTGCCATAAATGACAAGCCAGTAAAACCTCGGGAACAATTTGTGTTTTAAATTGTGAAAAAATATGGATCGTTCTCTTCAAATCTTTTTGATTGAATGTGATTCCTATGGGAACATCAATATGTGTAAGAATCAGCAGGGTGATTTTCATGATGACATTTCACACTTGTGCGACAAGCGAAGATGTTAAAGACTGTGACTTCTCATGACGAGTGTTTCAGTCGTTTCATTTATTTTTAACAGTGGATAACGTTTCAGACTTGTAAACCGTTACTTTTACCTATGCAGTAAATAAAGGCAACAGTTTTATCTGGCACATTACCCCCCCCCCCCAATTTATTTCCATTGGAGGGGGGGGGGGGGGGGGGATGAGTTTGTTCAAAGGTTCCACTGAGCATTCAAAGGTTCCGATTGCTGCTCATAGCCACGAGTTTACCTTCTCGTCGCCTTTCATCGGCACGTGCAGAAAGCGGCATATGTTGTCGTTACAGGACAGCGATCCACTGAAGAACACGCTGCAGTACTGAATGTTTAACGGGGGCGAAAGGAAGTTTTCACGTGACTCAAACGGCTCCCGAAAAACAGAAACGTAGCACCACACACGAGATGATAAGCTCTGATATGAATACATCCACAACTCACAAAATGTTTGGGATATTTGGCTTTCAGGTGAAATTTATACAAAATGTAAAAAGTTCACACGACAGTGATATCGTACCATGAAAGTAGGACACTTAAGTAGAAGGATGCACTGGTGATTTCCTCATCTCAAACAACTCATTGAAACAAGAGCGGACAACAAAATGGTGGGTACACACACCCCAACAAATGTCAACGTCTCAAGAACTCGTCATGTGCCCTTGCGCATCAATGACAGCTTGACGCCGCCGCCTCACGCTGTTCACAAGTCGACTTTTTGTCTGCCGAGGCATGGCCTCCCACTCTTGTTGAAGGGCAGCCCTCAGGTCATTGAGGTTCTGGGGTGCAGGGTTTCGAGCCTCAGCTGATCCCACAGGTTTTCAATAGGATTCAGGTCTGGAGAAAGCGCAGGCCATTCCGTTTGAGGTACGCCAGCCTCCAACAGCCGTTGTCCGATGATGCGGCCTCAATGAGCTGGAGCGTTGCCGTGCATGTAGATGAAATTCGGCCCGTGTTGTTCGACTTTCATCAGAGAACAGCACCGAGGCCCGCTGGTCCCTCGTCCAGCGTAAATGCTCCCTGGCCCATGTGAGACGATAACGCCTGTGGTACGGTCAGGTACCCTTCCGGGACGTCTGGCTCGCAGACCGCGCTGATGCAAACGGTTTCAAACGGTCTGATGTGGCACTTGGGCGCCTCTCACCTCCCTTAAACGTTGAGTGGCATTCATCATCCGGTTTCTCAGGGCACTGTTCACAATGTCGCGGTCATCAGCATGTGACGTGGCCCACGGACATCCACTTCTACATCTTTCGGTGACTCTTCCAGTCTCTCGAAATCTCCGTTGCAACCTGCTAATGACACTCTGTGACCCTTTTAAGCTCAGTGGCCACTTCCGTCTGAGAACGTCCTATTTGATGCATCTCAATGGGAAGGTACTGTTGATCCACTGTGAGGTGTGGTCTTGGCCTCGTGATGTCAAAATGTGAACAGCATGATGCGGACGTCTGTTTCAACACCAGCTCTCATTGAACCGGGACATTTATTGGTTGATTCAAGGACCAAATTTTGCCGTTAAGCTCCTCATTAGAGAACAGCAACTTGTGCAAAAAGTACTGAAAATTTTCACAGTTGGATATTCAAAAGCTTCGAGAAGGTCACATGAGGGGAAGTTCACCCGTAAAGGTTCGAATGCATTTTAGGCTCGTCCTTGAAATTTCACCTGAAAGCCAAATATCGCTAACTTTTTGTGAGTGACGCGTGTTTGTCTGCAACATTTGAACCTTTCCTTATCGACGCAATACTTACTAAATTAATTTTCGGACACATCAGATCAGTCTTGTTTGTAGTTTTTGGCATCGATGGACCTGCACAACGAACTGCCAAAAACAATCGAGACAGCCATTCAAAGCTAGCCCTTCACCGAATCCCCAATGCAGTCACGCTGCTTGAATTCCCACTCACCCTTCCACACTGGCCCAAGTGGAGGGACGGGGTGACGCGATTTGCTCTCTGCCTCAACTTGCGCGTCCCTTTTTTTGAAAGGACAAATCAATGCAAAACCAGAACCCGCGGACGTGCTGAAATGTGCGAAAACATACCTTTTCTGGATGTCTTTGCTTACGTGCGCTCTGCCGGCATAAGATGTGTCCTGTTCAATTACCTAAAGTAACAATTAAAACGCTGTCATTGTCTATGTAAAAACCCGAACTGAATTTTGATGCATTACCATTGGTTTGGTGCTGTTTTCTTCTCCGAATAGGTTGCTTTGGCTTTTGGGAGAAGTGTCGGTCTTCTTCGGCCGCCAGGGCCTGCTCGGGTTCTCCTCTGCAAAATTCACAAGTGCGAGACGATGAGGCAATAACCTGAGGTCGTTTCTCCAAAAAAAAAAAACAAAAAAAAACACATCACTCATGTATTCGTTTTGTTACAATGCAATGAGATTGCCGTCGGTCTGGTAAAAACAATTTCTTGCTGCGTGGCACATCGTGATAACTTTCAGCAAGGTCCTTAAATTGGCCATACCGTTGTCTGAGCTGTCGCACGGACGATTTATATTAACTGGGGTCCAACTGAAACACAAGTAATATAGGAGAGTATGTTGTCACAATAAGCCTTTGACAACTGGGAGATGGCGTCAAATATGAAGCTTTACCTTTGTTTGAAAGTCTGCGACACTCCATGTGTGGTCAAAGTCTTTGGGTTTTTGTGAACTGTGTTGGGACCCAGTTTCAGCAGACTCTCCTGGGGTAGGATGTCAAAGAGCTCCGAGTCGTCGTGGTCCACATCAACAAGCAGGATGTCACGTTGATATGCCGTGAACTCGTCCAAAACGCCCAACTGAGCGCCACCACCTGTCCCGGATTTGGTTGGACAGCGTTCACTGTCTGCTAGCTCAGTCGAAGGCAATCCTGGGTCGCTAGAGGAAGGTGACTGGCCCTCGCCGTTGAAGGATTCATCATCGTCATGATCAGAACTGCAGAGGGGAGGAGGGCTGCATTCGGCGGCATCCGGCGGACGGTCGGTGCTCATGGTCTGTTCCGATTCAAGTTGTTCCGCGTTACCTTGTACCTCAGTGGCTTTTTCATCCATTTCTTCCACATGCCCGCTGTCAACGCGATCGCCGGCGTCACCGCTTGTGTCGAAAGAGGGTGACGGCTCTCTTGGAGTGAGAGAAACAGGCGGGATTTCTTCTGTTTGTGCAAAGTCACTCGTGTGGGTTTCTAGGTTCATGAATCCACTCATAACCAGTTGCTTGTTGTGCCAGGTGATATAAGTGCGTGCACACGAACTCTTTCTTTTCCAAACATAGAACCTCACTCTCTGGCAGGTTAAGGACCCTGGGTCATCATCGAATAATCCTGGCGTCTCCTCTGGCATCGCACACGTTTCAGGTCCGTCTCCCAATTCATTGCACATCCCGACTGTAAACTCTGGATGTGGCTGACTGGGACTGTTTGAAGTCCCGCATCGTGTTTGCTCATTTGAGAGGCAGTTGGGATTCATGGTTTCCAGATCTGGAGTAACTCTCAGAGTTGCACGATGCGTGAGAAACTCAGTGTTGTTGTGATATGTTTTGCCCCCAGATATCTCTGTTCCTATGGTGTCACATGATGTCCCAGGGCCGGACTCAATGCTCTGGTGCTCGTCACTTCCATCTTTCTGGTGGCCTGAACAACTGGACCTGAGCTGCAATCCAGCAGCTGCTATGTCCTTTTTAAAGCAATAAACAGGCTTGTTCTTGAGACCACGTGGTAGCACAAAGCCACAATTATAGCACCTTGCGCCAGACATTCGGACGACGTCACAAAGGTTGACTGTAAGGTTGAGGACTTTCTTACTTGTTTGAATGGATTTGTGCTGTTCTGAGCAAGGGGCCAATTTTTGGGCCGCCTGCCTGGCCAGTGTCCTCCTCCTCCTCCTCGGAGAAATGATTTTAAAGTTATCACATAGCTCACAGCCAGAGGATTGAAGAGTTCTTTTCAAGGAGGCTTCTGAACCAGCAGGGGAGGTAGGGATCAAATTCATATTTTTATCTGCAAAGAAAACAGAGCATTGTCAAGTAAATTCGCCTCGATTGGGATTGCTTATTCACAAGATCAATCTCAATACGCTTGAATTGAAACAAATTGCAAAAGGCATTGAAATAGGAGTCTGCGATTTAAAGGTGGTCCCTTCAGGCTAATCTCCGGAGCAAAGGTTGGCGATTTTATAACATCATCGTCTGCCACCTTGAAATCAACTGAGGATTTTCCTCCCGCTCAGCTGCTCTTTAATTAGACATACTTGTACATAAAAAGATTGGCCTGCACAGTGACAGTAAAGTAAAATGACAAAACGGTTGTCATTCATCTTTATGGTATTGCTCGAGTGCACCAGGTTGACAATAACATCTGCTTGCAGATGAAATGTATCCAAAAAGCAGTGGAGCTCTGCTCATCACAAAGATAAGTTCAATACACATGTGGATGACACGGTTAGCTTTGCAAATGCCCTTTTTAGTTCGTCCATAAGTCATGATGACTGCAAGTGTTAAAAAGATGTGCTCACATTTTTAGGCGGAGGCCTAAATGATCGCGGCGATGGGAATTTACATTGAAAAAACATGGTGGGCATGCAAGTAGCGTGGAAGGGACATTATAAAATATCTAGCACTTCAAAAAAGACCAGTAATAGTTTGTAGCCAATACACACAAGTCACAGGCACCTTATTCACCTTCTAATAATGCCAGAAAGTCTGAAAGCACAAATTAAAGTGGTTTTAGGGCGGCCCAACCAATCATTTTTTTAAGTGCTTGTGTCCTTATTAGGGTCGCAGGAGACTTTTCCAAAGTTGATGTGCCTTCTACCATCCACTATTGGCGGTGCGAAACATACCTCTAAAAACAAAAAGTAAGTGGTTGCATCCTCTGGTTAAATGATTTTAAAATGGCAGCGCCATGCAAAGTTATATGGCGGACAACTATTGGCAGGATAAATTTTCATGACTGAAATTAATGACCACCTTAAATAAAATATGTGACTCTTTATTTAACTGATGCAACACTGCCGAGTTGTAATGCCCGCAGGCGCTTACACGTTATTGAAACAGAAAGGTATAATCGTACTTTTCCTACACGTCAACATGTGAGATGTTACTGGCTGGAGATTGGTCAACCTTATTTTATTTTTTTAATGCATGTGTGTTTCATTTATTTATCAGTCGAGGTCAAACGTTGAGTGATTAGGAAGTGCACTCAATGATTACGTACAGGATTATGTTTCATGAAACTAAATGATATGTAGGAAGTAGTAATGCCAGAGATTTATTTGCATTATTGTTGCAAACTGCACTTTAAGTTTGTGTCTGACTGATTAACAGTCTAGTATATACTAATGTTTACGCCACACCTGCGTTGCAGAATTGTTTTCATGGTGAAGGTGTTGTTTTCATGGTGAAGGCTTACCACAATGCACGTCAAAGTATTTAGAAACCTTATACCTGTAATTGTAGTGGCGAAACTGTATTTCCTATTATTTTGTCATTAATGCTTCAATTTCCTTTATCTTAGCGGCCTGTAATGCATAATACAGCCTATATTGTTTGTTGTGATAAAAATTGTGTGTTGAACAATGCATCAGAAAAGGACATTGATCGCAAATTAAATGCCAATTGCAATTTTTTTTGGGGGGGGGTACAATTAGATTTTCCGTAATTGTTCAGCCCCAATGTTTACTAACAAATATCTGCAGAATACAGAATCAAACAAGTGTATAAAACGAATTCATTACTGAAAAAAATGTTGTTGTTTTTACACGGTTTGAAATACTTGAATAGATTTTCAAATGGAGACCAGTTAAAACAAGCATGGTTAAAACCTTTAGCATGATAGCTTGTAGCATCCCCCTCAACTCATGCAATTCTCTAGAAAACGCGAGCGTAAGAGTAAAGTTCTACATTTGTCATGTCATGCCCCAGAAATTATTCCAGACGTTTAGAATGAATTCCATTAAACTAATGCAAACAACAAAGTTGAAAAGCATCTTTTTTTTTTTGACGACCTTGGTTGTAGCGATGCTGCATCACGAATCCTCTCCAGCTCGGGCCACGCCATTCGGGCCTGCTTTAAGCTTCAAGCGGTTAGCGAGTTTGAACGCTTTGTCGAAACGGCTCCGAATATACTCGCCTAACATCCACCCACGCTGCCCGGGAAGCAAGTCGGCCGACGTCCCTTGAAAAGCACCGGGCTCACCTGAGCTCCTCCCTCTGTTATCGCATAAGCCTCGGCTACATCTGGCCGTTTTTTCCGCTTGCTGCGGCCTGGTACTCGGCTCCATTTTGTTGAACGTCCTGTCACGTTCAACCTTCGACAGGTTTTGTTGGGTTTTCACTCTTGGTGGCGGCATCTGGTTGGGGCAGGTGGTATCTTTTAATTTGGTTCGATTAAGAGTGACCTTGCGCGTGGACGGGAATATTATGGAAAGGCCTATGTTGATAGTCGGCGGCGACACAGCGCATGCGTAATTGCTAGTCAGTCGAAACGTACTTTGGTACCTAAAATGGTGACCTAACTTCGACATGACACCAGAGGTTGCAAAATTACTCACGTTGCCCAGAAGTACAGACACCTTCATGTTTAAGTACTGATTCTATGCCAGGACTTGAATAAAGTTCAAAAGCAGCGGCTGAATTTTTTTTTCTTTTTCCAATTTTGTTATGTCCGTATTTATGACTTGGCACAACTAATAAAACGACACAGAAAATATTTTAACTTTTTTATTAACTTAAAGTGCTTCCACTGAGAAACAAAATTGTGTGACACCCTCAACTGGTTACCAGCCAGGTGCAGGGCACACATAGACGAACAAGCATTCGCACTCACAATCACACTCACCTAGGGACAATTCAGAGTGCTCCATTAGCCTGCCATGCATGTTCTTGGAATGTGGGAGAAAACCCACTCAGCCACAAGGGGAACATGCAAACTTCACTCAGGAAGGCCAGAGCCGGCCGGAATCAAGCCCTGCACCACTGAGGCCGATATTTGGCACACGGGAGATTACTTCAAAACTTCAAAAGTCAACTTGTCTAGTTGTATATACTGTAGTTTGTTCATAATGGCTGATGTGTGTTATTTATTTCATCATTTTCTGGCATTTGTAGTCGTTTGCCTTGCATGACAATCGCCCTGGAAAATGAATGGATGGGTACCTGAATCACAATTGATGAGTTCTGAGCTTCCTCTGAGAAAAATCCAGAATTTGTCAGTATTTTCTCCATCGGCAATCCATCGATCATCTGATTGGTATTTAAGCGCAGTGAGGCCAAATGTGTGCGCGTAGTGAAGGAGAGACCCTGGTGTTGGGAAGTAGCCGTTCCCTGGAATGCGGCGGCCTGATTCACAACACCAGCTGTCCCGCCCCACCGAGCCAGCAGATGGTGCTCAAATGGTGGAGAAATACTCTTTCCATTAGGGAGAAGAGGAGCGGTTACATCTCGCTGCTTCTCCTTTGGGGGGCCCGCGGTGTACTCTTCCTGCTCTCCCCTGGTTTCCACTTCTCGAATGACAGCTGTGAGAAGAGAACATGCAAATGAGAAGATGAGGCGTAAAAACACTCTCGAGGGAACTTTCTTTTGAGTTGGGTTTTTTTTTTTTGTCATGAATTGGGAGCCTTGGCTAAACTTCTCTGCACCTGACAGGCCACTTGCAAACCTCTCTGCACTTGCAAACATCCTCTATGCAAATTTTATAATCACACCACTGAGAGGTGTGTGTGCAAATGTGAGCGATATAAGCTTTTACTTAGCATATGAAATGAGCTGGGATTAAAATGGGATAAAGAGCGGGTGGGGGGGGGGGG
>CAAKHF010001957.1:3583-15579 GCA_901007745.1 Hippocampus kuda | reverse complement strand
ATCAACCGCTCAAACTGCAACAGACACTCGGGCGGTCGACTGCTTAGCGTGTCCGCCTCACAGATTTGAGGTTCAATTCCGGCTCTGGCCTTCCTGTGTGGAGTTTGCATGTTCTCCCCGTGCCTGTGTGGGTTTTCTCTGGGTGCTCCAGTTTCCTCTCACATTCCAAAAAACATGCGTGGCAGGTTAATAGAACACTCCAAATTGTCCGTAGGTGTGATTGTGCGCGCGAATGGTTGTTCTTCAAGGTGGCCCCTGCGATTGGCTGGCAATAGGAAAACCCTTGTGAGGATAAGCGGATTAGAAAATGGATGGATGAACAATAGACACACATTGGACAATAAGAGGACACATGGAAAAACAATGCCATAATGCAAAGCATAAATTTGCCAAGTGTCGACCAGAAACAGTTAACAAGGTGCACACTGACATGTTATTCCACACTTTTTACAAAATGTGTCCTGATGCAAGTTTTGCCGAGCCCACCGTGTGCACAACTGCACAAGAACGGGCAGGCACCCGCACATGTGCAGTGATTATTTCCGGGACAAGGAATGATTTACAGTTGTAGAGGAGACATGAACGCAAGGCGACATTAAAAACAAAGGTCATGCTGAGTATTTTGAACGAGCAAGAAGTGGGAGATGAGCTTGGGCCAACATTTGACATATTGCTTTACCACTGCTACAAGGTCTGCATTCAGACCGCAGGCATATCAAATTCCAATCAAATTCCTCTTCAAATCCCATTTTTAGGGCTGATTGTTTACAGGGTGTTTTAGCAAATATCCGAATGGGATATTGCGGCCCTGGTCAGGCCGGGCCACATTTTCGACCCATCTGACACAATCAGGAAGTGAGATGGACACAAATAGCCAGCATAGCCCAAGAGGTTAAAGATGATAAAAATCAGTATGTATTTACGCCACTTAAGAAAATGTTTCACACTGGGCAGGGATCTCATTTTACAGCCTCTTTACACATCCCAATCTGGCAGTTTTTCAAATGACATACTGTAGCATTCCAAGCACCACTATAGAATGTGCAGCAGTTCAACTTTACAAGCGAGTTTTCCCCTTTGACCTATCCTTATCTGCACCCGAGTGTTAAAGAGCATGAAACTACAATGTCAAAGTCCTGCCTGGGCTGGAACCGCAAGGAATAACAAGTCCTCCTCAGTAGAAGGGAATCTCTTGACAGACGAACTCCATTAGATGTCAAATGAGGTAATATTGATCTTTTGTACGAGCCACATCTTAAATTGTTGCACACGCAGGTGTGCGCGTGAGTGTGCATGCGTGTCATGTGCTTGTGATTGTGTCGTACTTCTCTCATGTTACGCTAAAGGTCATGATGCATTCAAGTGTATATTATGTTCCAAATGATGATGAAAGATTGAAGTTTTATAAAAGTTTGAGTTTCGGTGTTTCTGTGGAGGTTTTTGCATGTAGTTGCTTCTGTGATTCACACCCAGTGTGCCTTGGCTCCTTCGGGTGGAATAATTTCTCTTCATCAATTACTCGGTCGGTGACAGGTGCCGTAGTGATCGGTAGAACAATTGAGATCAAAGTTACATTTTTATAATAGTTAACAGAGCCAATTAAAGGGACGTGACATATATTATTCCATATTATAAAATTTTCCTCATTAAGCAAGTCATATTTGTATCCAGTATTGGGGGCAAAAAAGAAGGAGCATTCTGATCATTAAAAAAAAAAAGAAAAAACTTGGACTAGTGTAATGATTCCTCGCGAAATGAATGAAAACACTGCACTTTTCTCAATTTAAGCGAGATCATCTGTTTGGAAAAAGAAAAGCGTGCGAATCCCAGACCAAACGGAGTTGTTCCGAAGGTGTCTTAAGTAAAGTTTCTGTCTTCCTAATTGTAGAGTGAAGATGCTACGCTTGTGGGTCGGCCTCTTGTTTTCCGCTCTCTGTGCGACTTCC
This sequence comes from Hippocampus kuda, assembly GCA_901007745.1. Lineage (NCBI taxonomy): Eukaryota > Metazoa > Chordata > Actinopteri > Syngnathiformes > Syngnathidae > Hippocampus > Hippocampus kuda. Next base: position 13,633 of record CAAKHF010001957.1, on the reverse strand, counting down.
GCATATGGCGGCAAGGTGCTCGTTTTTCCACTGGATGGAAGCCACTGGGTGAACATGAAAGTCATTATCGAGGGACTGCACGCGAGAGGCCACCGGGTTGATGTGGTGCGAACGGACGACAGCTGGTACATCAAGGAAAAGTCCCCTTTCTACAAGGCCATCACGCTTGACGTGGAGTCAGGCTTCAGCAAAGACTTCATTGTGAAGTTTGTGGAGCAGCTGCTGCACATCCAGCGGGAAGGGAAGTCCGCCTGGACTCGTTTCAAACTGGAAATGGAGCAAGGTGAAAAGGCCTCACAGATGCACGAAAAAACAGCCAAATTGCTCGAGTGGATTTTTGAAAATAAAACCTTGGTGGAGTCGCTCCAAAGTGCCAAGTATGACCTTGTTCTGACGGATCCGGGAGTGCCAGGCGGTGTTATTCTCGCCCACTATCTGAAGCTACCAATCGTTTTTAACGTGAGATGGACCAGCCACGGCGAGGGCCATTTAGCGATCGCGCCGTCCCCTCTGTCTTACGTGCCCATGACGGGAACGGAATTTTCTGACAAGATGAGCTTTTTTCAAAGAGTTCTGAACACTTTGGTGTCTCTCTTTGGGGAATATCAAATATCAAAGTACATAAAACCGCATTATGAAAGCCTGATTAAGAAGTATTTAAGCCCTGGTGAAAACTACCAGTCACTGTTCCAGGCAGCAGACCTGTGGCTCATGAGAGTGGATTTTGTCTTTGAGTTTCCTCGCCCCACCATGCCCAACGTCATCTACATTGGGGGCTTCCAGTGTAAACCTGCCAAGCCTCTACCGGAGCACCTGGAGGAGTTCGTCCAGAGTTCTGGAGATCACGGAGTCATCATCATGTCCCTGGGGACTCTCATTGGGGAACTCCCTAGCGACCTAGCTGACGAAATTGCCGCGGCTTTTGCCAAGCTCCCCCAGAAGGTCATCTGGAGGTATAAAGGGGCAAAACCTTCCACTTTGGGAAACAACACTCTCCTGGTAGACTGGATGCCGCAGAACGACCTTCTGGGACATCCCAAGATCAAACTCTTTGTTGCTCACGGCGGGACAAACGGCGTCCAGGAAGCCATTTACCACGGAGTTCCAATCCTCGGGCTACCACTCATTTTCGATCAACGAGATAATCTGCTCCGGATCGGAATGAGAGGAGCAGGGAAAAGTGTGGATATATTCACCATGGATCATGATATCTTTTTCCAGGGCGTACAGGAAGTCCTGTCTGATCCGTCCTATAAGAACAACATGCAAACGCTGTCCAGGCTGCACAGAGATCAGCCCATCCCGCCGCTCGACAACGCCCTCTTCTGGATTGAGTTTGTCATGAGGCATAAGGGCGCAGCTCACCTGAGGACCGAGTCCTACCAGCTGCCCTGGTTTGTCTACTACTCTGTGGACGTGCTCCTTTGCTTATCTTCTGTCGTGCTGCTCATTGTCGGTGCTCTGAGCACTTTTTTTGGCTGTCTTTGTTCTAAAGTCTGCCTGCAAAGAAAAAGTAAACATGATTAAAGTTACCTAAAAGTTACTTGAGTACCAATGAGCCGCACATTTCACTTGATCGTAAGTCTTGTCTGTAACATTTAAGTCTTGCGGAAATTGCTTTTGTACATTTGGCGTAATCCACCAAACTGCCGGAGCGTATAAAGTCATACACTGTTTGTGCAAGTCCTAAGTACCGTCACATTTAAGACTCAAGACTTAAAATTCATATAGGTCCATCATTAGTGTAGTTTAAGCGAAGCAAGCCAAGTCATCGCTTTGAGCACGTCATACAATCTCAGTCAGTCACAACACATATTTGCACATTTGCAGCTTTGCGCTCATTGTCCAGCCAGTACTTGTTTGCTGTACGAACACATTTACAATCGCATAATTTCTCAAGGGTCCCAAATTCGTTTCCTTATCGTCTCTTTCCATATTGTCTGCTCAACTAAATGCATAACCAAAATAAAGTTGAGTTAATGTTTGACCATCTCTTCACATATATGAAGCTGATGTAACAACTTACACGCCTTTGTAGCTTGTGCAGCAGTGACGGATGATGTTAGTGAATGTTTTCCCTTTCAGCAAACAGGAGAGGGAGCACAGAGGGAGTTTTGCTCCACCATTCATTTGTATTTCTCTGTGCAAAATACCTGTTGTAATTTAAATGCCCACATTTACCAACCACTCTCATAATTATTTAGCTTACCATATATTTCGTGCACCTCCTATTTGCAAAATTGACCTCCCCTCAAAAAGGAAAAAAAAGTCATGCATTTCCAAATTGAAACTCTCGTACAGTATGTGCACAAAATCCTTGATGGCTGTGGAATACAAAAATAATTTCTTTTATTACAAAACAACAATAAAACAACGTTGAAACAGAACATGGTTGGATATAAATCAAGTTCAGAACTTTTTTTTTTTACATAATTGGGGAGGGATCATTTTTGGGCAGGGTGGGGGGTCAGTGCGTGGTCAGTTTGTTACAAAGCACCTCAAGATGTCCTGGTCCGCAGAGAGCTCATCCTAAGGACGGTGAGCTCGGCGACGTCGGCATCTTGCAGCTCCTCCACTTCTTGTTGGCAGCTTTGCCTGATGACGTACACGACAAGACCCACGCAGATGACAATGAGCAGGATGATACCTAGAACCTGCGACACGAAATACATAATCGAGTGGCATGTGAGTCTCGCCGTTGTGGCAATATTTTCAACCATACTGCAATAAACACTGGATGGGAATCACCAAGACTGACTTCATTACCAGAAAGAGGAGAAATTGTGCAGAGTAAACGCGCACGGATTGCGGTATACAAACAAGGTCTACTGACCTTTCAGCGACTAAACATAAATCAGGTAAGAGGTTTAGCCACTGATAGCAAAAAGCCTAACTTCTGTTTTCTTTTTGTACTGTTCCTCTAGACAGGACAAACGTGGTCTTAAATAGCCTGCATCCTTTTTACTCAGCGGGACATAAATGTGACATCCACATAGCAGTGGAATGAAATACCATGTTTTCCTTGGATGGAACCGCAGAGTAGCAAATACAGTTAAAACAGCAGGGGCCCCAAAAAAGAGCCATGTGGAACACCATAAAATCAAACACAATAAGTTCGATATTACTGTGAAAAAAAAAACAGAGTTAATTCCTGACTGGAGGGGTGATTGTACGGAGTAAACATGCACGAAATGCAGTAAACAAAAGCCTCTGTCCACTCACCTGAGAGAAAACAAAGAGCTGCTGCGAGCGCAGCATGAGCTCCTGCTGGGGGACACCTCCATCAGTTATTGGCTCGCACCACTTTTGCGGGGCCGCCCTGTCCACCAGCACAAATCTACCCTCCCAGTCTGTCATAGCGCAGGCGAAGTACTGACCATCCAGGAAGAGCAAAATGAGCCAGACGACGGCGGGCACCACACTGGAGAGCGACACGCTCCGGCGACACCACGCGTCACAGCGGCAGCCCTGGATGATGAGCATCAAGGTGAAGGCCATGACGGCCGGGATAACGAAGAAGGCAGACGAAAACACGCCGTTCCATGTCGGGTTGCACGGACACTCGAACTCCAATTCCACCAGCTTCTCCAGTCCCATGAGGATGAAGCCGAATGCCACGTTAGAGACCAGCGGACTGTTGCTAAGTTCATCTTTGAGCCTGGTAAGCCATTGTTGTTGACTTTCCATACTAGATGGGTCCAAGAAATGGAGTTGCAGTGAAAAGCCTCAAAGAGGGTCTTGTGTTGTGAACACATTGGCAACGGCTAAGTGATGCGTAATTAACGCAGGCAGCCCTAAGTTCTCCCCCTCGGGGAACATGCCGCACTTCCACTCTCATTGGTTTCGAACAAAGGAGGCGCTGACATCTCCACTGCTCATTGGCCGGGGCCAGGTTTCAGGTGGGGTTACTTTTTAAACAAACTGGAGGGAGGGCTGCAAAGTGGAACGCAAAGACAATGAGGAATCACATCTCGGAGTCTCGTCTCTTCAATGAAGGATGTGGTCGACTCACAACTGCCTTAAGAATTGTTTTGCTTCAAAAGCGTTGATCCTCATTTCACAAACTTATTTCGTTCTAATCAAGGTCAAGGTAGTTATTGAAAACTGAAGAAACAACGACAAAAAACAAAACAAAACAAAAAAACGTAAAACTATTGAAATGAAAACCAAAAATAATACTAACATTTATTAACAAATTTTTGAAAAAAAATAAAAACTAACCAACCTGCTCTAAAAATGTTGAAAACTAACTGAAAACAAAGTCAAAGCAAAATAAAAACTAACTGTAATAAAAAAAATATCAAACAATTATGACCCTAATTCAGAGAGGCATCGAAGTAAATTTATTCCATCCAAATGAATGGGAATAGAATCACGATCTATTTTTGGATGTATTTGGCGCACCGCGTTCCCATCGGAATTGATCAAGGTTGTTTCTGTGGACACTTCGCCAAACTGTCCACATGAGGTCGCACTTGCAGCAGCGCAGATTCAATAACAGGGGCAGACGAGAGGGGATTAACCAGGAGGCCATGTTGAACTTTTCAAGGGGATATGCGTGTACGCACAACCATTCGATTAGCGATGGCATTAAATAAATCATAACGTACATTAAAAAAAAAATCGCCTTTCCGTCTGATATAATGATCATCATTAAGGCAGCCGACCGGGAAGGACGCGAGCGTCTCGGTGAAGGCCATCATCATCTCTGTCGACAGAATTGCAGCATTAATATTGCACGAGAGACAGTGGAGCCATAAGTAGAGGAAGTCACGTGGTCGCCGGCGCGCACTTCCTCTGAAATGCAACACGATCAAATGAAGGAGAAAGACAAGGAAGATGTCCACCTTACACGCCGCGTGAAATAACCAACAAACTGGGAGGCGGTGGAGATTGGAACCGTCAGTGTCCGTGCGTAATTACGCGCCCTTTTAAAAGTCCTCAGGAGTGAGGCGAGCCAATGCGCATCAGCTTGCGCATCTTTGAATCTTCCCAACGACGCTGTGGACAATCTCTCTGACACCCCCTCCCTCACTCCCTCCATCCTCCTCTGCAATCCGACGAGGCTTTTCCGCCGCCGATGGCCGCACATCGGCATCCCTGAGAGCCGTCGGCCGCTCCCGCACCATCCATCGCGCCCTCTTTTTTTCTTTCCCTCCCTCCAAGAGAACCACCCATCGGCTTTTGTTTTTCCGCCCTGTCCAACGCCAAATCGAGGAATCTGCTGCCATGCTGCGCGCGTCTCTTCACCTCCACCATCATCATTATTATTATCATTAGTCGAGCTTGTGATCGACACAAGATCATTCATTTCCCACTCCCCCCTCCCACCCTTCCATCACCCTCCCTTTGCTTTTTTTTTTTTTTTTTTTTTTGGAGCGAGACCACGACGGGATGCGTCCTGGTGCAGTGATGCTGCTCCTGGTCCTTCTGGGCAACTTGATGCCGCCCTTCGTCACGGCTCAAAACGGTAAGAAGAAGAAGAAGAAAAACAAACAAACTGATGTGACCCGTAGCGTGACTGATGCAAACACAATAGAATAATAGAGGGGGCAAAGTGACTTTAAGAGGATTTGGACTCCACTTCCTTGCGCTGCACTTACACTCTAAGATGCAGGGAAGGCTTCACGTGAAGTCGTTGAGAAATGACTTATTTGACTTTTGTGCAGTGTGTCCTTTCATGCATTTTCTTGGTGGCTGGACTAACCTAATTCTAATCGAAATCAAGGGACCGCTCTGCTATTCTTTCGTGTTTGCTGGGCTTGGACTAAGAGTTGCCGCTGAGGTTTTATCTGTTTTTAAACCCGCGAGCAGTTGGCCGCCCACCCCTGCCCTCAAGACTCTCCCAGTATTTTTTTGTATTACAAATATGGGGCCCAAAGCGAGTTCAAACATGTCATTAATGCCCAACTACATCTGTGTTGAATTGAAGTTATTAATTCCACCTTGTCTTGCAAGTTTAATTCATTCCACGCAAGCTCGTAACTCATTTAACTATGATTTATTTTTTCATGAAATGAATTGACATGCCATCAACCCGTTCCAGCTCGAAAAACACCCCAACTTATTTTTTTCAAATGCCTCAAATAAATTGCAGTGTAAAATGTAAAGAGCAAAGATCATAAAATATAAAGCGGAATGTAATGACATAAACTTGTTTGCAACTGCGCCTATTTGAAAATCCCCCCCTAGACCCCCCCTTCGACATTTTTTGCTGAAAAAAACCCAAAACTCACCTATTTTCTGTTTTTGAAAGCAAGCCAAAACAATACACGTGTTACTGGGGCGCCCTCTTATGGACAACCGGTGTTGTTGTCAGGTTTAATTAATTGATTGTGTTTTTTATCCTATGTTTGAGATGGCCTTTTTTTGTTTGTCGTCCATGACTGCATCTTCTGCACAAAGTTAAATAGAGAAGTATGTTTTTGCTATTCTGACAATGTGGCTACTAATTGCTCTTTAATGACTTATACAGTTTGAGTGATTTGTTTGCCCCGAGTGTGATGCCACGTCAGTTTTTGCTCAGGCGTTACTTACGCTAGTTTGCTAGCTTTGACGGGACACAAATGCAGATGGTTTGTTTTTTTGCTAAATATTATAACGACTAAATGCAGTCATTTATGGAACATCGGGTCATAATTGTGTACATGCTTTATGCATGGTGTTGATGATTTGCTGATGATTCTTGTCCGTGCTGTGACAGGCTGCTGTAAATATAGCAAATCAATCCAAACGGAATAAAGGTGTCCGCTTTACTTGCTTTGCTGAAATCTTACAAACCTCTTTTCGGAGGGCGTTAGTTATTTGTGGATTTTCGCTATTTTCTGCCAACAGCAGAGGTTCACTGGATAATCAAGCCAAAAGTCACATGCAGATACCGTAGTATATTTATGTTGTGCCTTCAAGGAGCGCGGCATTGCGAGTCACGTCCGGAGCTGCAGCCATGCGGTTAGTTCAATGTTCGCATCTGCGCCCATGCTCCTTGTGAGAATTTGCATTTTGTATGCGTGTGTTTGTCGGTTGGGAGCATTCAAGAAGTGTCTAAAGGCACATCGGTGATCTCCCCCGCTCCCCACGTCAATCAAGCGGCGGCGTAGCTAAAGCGCACTCACAGCTAGCGGTTGAACGGACTTGTCATGTCTCGACTTTACCACTCCGCAATGATGGTTCTAGATTGAAGTCAAGTCGTCGCATTTCGGCATCAACGACACTGACGCCTTGCAGAAATCAACAGGCGGGTCGGTAGAAGTGGGAAAACATCAAGTCCACTATTTTGCTGTATTCACTAACTTTGATTCGGAGAAACATTTTCGGATGGTTTCCTGTTTTCATTGGATATGTGGCCCCTGGGTTCCATCTTAAGGAAGCATGGTATTTCCTTTTGCTGCTATATGGAGGGCAGTTGGATCTATGTCCCGCTGAGCAAAATTGATGCTTTCCCCTAAAGGCCACTTTTGTTCTGTCTGGAGGAAATCAAAGCTTAGCTGGCACTAAACTACTTGAACGTCTATGAAAAGACAACAGAAAGATTATCATGTTTGGTCCCTTCGGCAGTTGCCTCAGGTAAAGCCCTTCCTTTTGCAGCAGCGCTCAGAAACAGTAATCAATGCCTTCCTTACATCTCGCCCGATGACTGTAAAGCATTTTATTTTGGAGTTAGCCAGTCCTCTCTTCAAGCGTCTCCTGTTGGTCCAAAATGCTGCTGCTTACCTCCTAAGTGGAGCGTGTAAGAGGGAGCACATCACTCCAATTCCGGCCTCCCTGTAGAGTTCATTTTAAGATTCACTTTAGCTGATTTCATACCTTTCAAATTTTAACTGGAGGCGGCATGGCTCAGTGAGTGGTCGTCTCCCAACCCTGAAGGTGGGCGTTCAATCCCTGGCCATTGCGACCTTGTCGAACTGTCCTTGAGCAAGATAATGAACGCGCACTTGCTCCTGATGCTGCGTCATCAGTAGGTAAATGAGGAAACTGTGTAAAGCATTTTGAGTACCTGAGGTCAATTTAGCATAAATGTCATAGTTTTCTTATGTCTGATTTTTACTTTATGTACAGTACTTTGTATGCAGCAGGTAGGTGTTTATGAAATTGCTCTGTGAATACATTTCAGTTGAGTTGTTGTCTCTAATTTCAACTTTGAGACCCCTTTCCAAATATTTTAGGCTCCAAAAACGCTCTGACGAGAGAATGCCGTTTAGTTTTCGCAAGTTTTGCCTTTGAGACGGATCTTGCGTAATAGCCCCTCATTTTTTATGCAACCCCAAATTTATTTACAGTACGTCAGAGTGAGGAGCAGGAAGTAATCTTCATGAGAAAAAAAATAACTTAAACTTATACCTCACCTTGTCTTTTCTGGGTGATAATCAGACACCCACCATGTGATTGTTGAGGGCGGGATGAGAAGCGTTGACACAAACCTGCACTGTCCTACTTTAGAGGGGGTTGAATTTGACCCATTTCAAACAAATAAGGCAGGACAGAAAATAGTATGACAATGTAGCTGAGTGGACGATTGAGAAAATAAGTCCCAAATCACAAAGGTTTCAAAACAAAATTGCATCCCAGAGATTTCACTCTTTAAATTTTTATTTTATTTTTTTAACGGGGGGTGGGGGTGGTGTCTGGTGCTATGAGTCTTGGCAATGTAGAAAATCTTACATCCAATAACACTTCCATTGCTGGACATATCTGGAGAGGTTTTTCTTTTTGTCGAGTTAGTGCCCAAAGAAAATGTGGGGTTATTTTAGGAAAGTCTATGGAATGATACAGGTCAGCTGTTATTATTATTTTTTTTTGGGGGGGGGGGGATTCGAAAGCTGTGTAATTCTCCAACATAGTTCAGATTGGGGGCCAAGTGATGCGTGGCTCCTTATGTAATGTTGGATTTCCAGTGGTATTACAGCCTTCAGGTTGTGACGCGCAGAGACTAATCATGGTAAGTGCAGATGTAATCACGGTTTTTGTGGAGTGGGTGGGGGGGTGTCGTGGGTCGCAGGGGGAATCCGTAGCTATTTTCCTCCTCACCATAGGGGGAGAAGTGAAGTAGTCGGTCGAGTTCCCGCGACAGATATGAGTGCAATCTTGTTCCCCCATGCCCCCCTCCCGGCCATTCTGCCCCATTTCTATTTTTACCACCGCGACACGCCAACGTGGGTTTAAGGTCCTTTTGTGAAAGTGAATCCATTAACGCTTAATGGATGGCCTCCTTGTTCACAGCTGCAGCCGCCTCACCACGAACTGTGATTCCGCTGCCAGCCACGAAGGCCGTGAGACGACACGATGCAGGGAAAAAAAACAAAAAACCCAGACTACAACAGCGCAGGGATGAACGTAGAGTATAGCTTGCTGCTGATGCTAAGTTCTACTTGTAATATATTAAATGTATGGACAGAGCCCTACCACGAGTAAAATTAAAAACCGTCGGTAACCGGCACCATCCCGAAAAAATGTTTTTGTCGAGGTAACTGTGGATTTTAATAGTTTAAACTGTAAATATACCAGAAACTATGAGTATTGAAACTCAACCTACACCATTACCTAAAAATAAATAGCTTCAAGATGATTTGGTTTAAACAAAAAAAAATTGCAAGAGATGTACCCGTGTATATGTCAAAAAAACTTTCAGCAACTCGGACTAGACTGAGCTCCACTCGGACATACAAAGATGATGCAATTATTATTGTCATCATTATTATTATTATTTATTAAGTATTTTTCAAAAATGTTGTTGGTGGAGGTTACCAGTGATGGCTGAAAATCAAAATAATACTGATGGTCGTAGAACTCTGTTCTGGTTGTCTGCCAAGTGCCAACAAATCAGCTGCATTCAGCTTTGGAAAAAGCAGAAGCAGACTCAAATTTAATGATTTCTTTTTTTGTTTTTGTTTTGTCAACACATGTTGAAGAAGGTTGAAAACTATTCCACGCAGTGCTCGCCATTCGCTTAAGAGCATCCTTATTTCGCCACCAGAGCTAAAATGAAAAATGTTTCATGTTGGAGATAATTATGAGATTATTTCTTTTTCTTTTTTTTTTTTTTAAACCCTAAAA
>CAAKHF010001954.1:31213-48301 GCA_901007745.1 Hippocampus kuda | reverse complement strand
TGTTAGTGGGTGTGTGTGTGTGTGTGGGAGAGAGTGTGTGTGTGGGTGTGTGTGTGTGTGTGTGTGTGTGTGTGTGTGTGTGTGTGTGTGTGTGTGTGTGTGTGTGTGTGGTTGTGTGTGTGGGGGTTGGCGGGGGTGACATCGTCATACGTGTTTTTGACAGAACAGCAATGAAGTGATATGTGCTGGTACATATCGCTGTGTCCGGGCCTACTTAAAGCACTAACTAAATAAAAAATATTGTCAAACAGTGTTACTTCCCTGTCATGAACACATTACTTTTGCTTTCGTTGCTGAATATAATTGCGGGTTTTAAGACTTTTGAAACATTATAAAAGGAGAATACTTGCTCTGCTAGCAGTTCCTCTATATTTCCTCACAACTGCAATGAAAAAAATAAATAAATAATTGTGTCTTATCCTCCTGGTTGAATAACGGCGAGCAGAAACGCAATCAGTGTTGGTACAGGAGCTTCTCGGAATCCGAAGCGATAAGGGCGTCAGCGGATACGCGGCGAAAAAGATACACCTGCGCGGCGACGACAAGGACTGACTCAGCGGGTTGTGCTAATGAAGGCGGCCGTCGCCTTTTGCACATTGTTATCTCTGCATGGTTCCACCACCGCTGAGGTGTCGGGGCGCTACCGAATGGCACCACCGCGAACGACCAAAACCAACTGCCGAGGTGGGAAGATGAGGTGAGTAAACGCGCTAGGCCATTAGCTTCATTAGCGCGCTCGAGCCCACGTGGCGACTGAGGCCTCGCATGTTGCGGCGTGACCTTGTTTGCGGCATGACATATGTGTCAACATCAGATGCCACTTCACTCTAAAAACATCCTGTCTGAAGCTTTGCCACTGCGCGCTAACTAAAATTCCTCTAAGTGCGCTGAAAGAAGAAGCAAAGTTAACCGTGTTTTTAATTCATTGAGGTTTTGGGGACCTACTGTATAAGGCCTAAGTAGTTAGGAAGCAACTGAAATGACCAAACTAAAGCACTGAAAGGAAAGGCTAAGACACTCGCGTCTCTATGAGCGCTACAGGAGAAGATAGCATTTGAAGGTTACATTCTAAAATGTTTCTTAGAGCGCTAAAAGCTATTCAGTTCAAATGATCAAAGTTAAGCTCTAAAAGGAGACGCTAGCAGACGAAATGACTAAAGTTACTGTAGTGCTACGAGCAGAAGCTAACATGCTGAGATGATATTCTAAAGTGTCTCTCAGGCTGCGAAAACGAAAAGGCAACAAGCTAAATTGTTTACTTGACAAGTAAAAGGAAAAGCTAACGCACTAATATGTCTCCCAAAGCCCTAAAATCAGAAGTGAACCCGCTCAAATCTCTCAGTTTATGAGACCTTTTGGCAAACTCACTGAATTGCAATATTTATATTATAAATAATATTATAAATCTATATCATATCTATATCATAGTTTGCGGTATACTGCATGCATTTAAGGTGGTACCTTAACTTACAATTGCCCAAACTAACAAGTTGTTGAATTAAGAGCTGTCACTGGTTATTATTATTTATTTATTCATGTATGGTGTTGAGTCAAGAGAAGAGGAAAGAAAAATGAAACGGTGTTAAGGCACTGTTATAACCTTAGGGGTGGGCAAGGAGAGCTATGGTCACTGATGCACTTTCAATTTTTTATTGGTCAAATACACAAATACAAAATGAGAAGACTTGCAAGGAACATGCTGCAACTCTAGATACACACACAACTGTACTACAGTGTGTGTGTGTGTGTGTGTGTGTGTGTGTGTGTGTGTGTCACGCACGTTTGCTGCATGTTAAAGCTTCTCGCATTTTTATTGTTGCCAAAAGGTCACTCAACACTTGTTTGGCTTCACACGTTTCACTGGTGCTTTCCTCTGCAGACGCAACAAGCAAGCCGTACCAGCAGTGCCCCCTTGTGGAGCCCCAGCACACAAACACTAAAGGTGGAATATTAATGCAGACAGACAGCTCACAGCAAGATACAGTACAATAATAAAGATCTTGTGATGTTATACCACGTTGGCTGAAAGGGTGTGCCTAATAAAGTAACCGGCAAGCCCATGTTGACTTCAATTATTGATTTCAAACGAGCTGATTTTAAATGTCAATGCATGGGTTTGATGGATTAGTTTGTCGGAAATTAATTTGTATTGTGATGTCGTGCTTTTTTTTTTAATCTCACCAAATGTGCCCAATACAAATTGCAACTAACTTTTGAAAGTCTGCATTTCAAACACAATCATTCATACAGAAAATATATGTCTCGTTTCCTGTCATTAACGGGTGAAGAACTACATGTAGTTGATTAGGTTGTTTTAAATTTCCATGTAATAGGAAAAAAAAGCAATCCAAAAACACTTCAATCATATTTTATTGAATATGCACAGTTTGAATGAACGTTTAACAGAGACCGTGCACCTTAAAGACAGAATCAGTTAACATTTCAGAGAAGCCGTTTAGTTTAAAATGAACATGAAATATGAAACGTGCTGTTCAAATGCAGTAGTTAGAATTTCGTTGAATTAATTTGTGGCAATGAAAATACTAATTAACTTTTGTCCGTTGGTTCGTTGGTCATGTCTAAATGACTAGTCATTTAGTCAGCTAGTCACAAATTTAGTTAGCATGCCAGCTAGTCAATTAAGCCAGTCATTAAGTTGGTCAGTATGTTTTTCATTCAGTCACTTTGTGAGTCAGTTTGTTCTTCAGTCATTTTGTTAAATATTTTGTCATTTAGTCAGTCAATCAGACAGTCCCAAAGTTAGCTAGTTACTTATTAGACTGTCAGCTAGTCAGTCAGCCAGTCAGCTAGTCACTGTTTAATAATTTACTCAGTCTGTCATTCAGTTAGTCATCTAGTTAGTTTATACAACTCAATTTTATTCGTAGTCAGTCATTTAGTTACTCAGTCTGTCATTTAGTATTTGTTAGCTACCCAGTCACTAATGTAATCCGTCAGCTGGCAAGTCACTTAGCTAATCAGTCAGTCATTTTGTTAGTTACTCAGTCACTAAATTAAGTTAGTCAGTCAGTTAATTAGCAGAACATTCATTTAGTTAGTCAGCAAGCTAATCAGTCAGAACGGTAGTTAGTCACCTAGCTAATTAGTTACTAAATAGTCAATTAGTTCATCAGTCAGTCACTTACTAAGTCTTAATGTAGTCTATTTAACTTCAGTAGTTAAGACGCAATTGCGTTGGGCAGCACGCCGGAGTGGATGCATTTTGTTTGGCAGCTGCCACAAACACACGTCACTTGTTCTATTCCGGACCGAATCACCTGTTGACCTGACAGTCAAGTGTCTGTACGTGTGATGTTGGGGCTCGCGGGGTGGGTAACTGTCATGTGCAGGTGGTCTTGGCGAGTGGTGGTCTGCGCTTCAGTTTAGCCTCGCACACTTGCAACCTGAGACGACACAGGGCTCAGACTCCGCAGGTAAGAAGAACTTTGCTTAGCTGCCTTGTTTTCTGATCCGCTCGCCACTGCTGAGAACCCCCTTGGACCAAATAGGCGTCCACCACTTTAGTTTCAGCTTTGTCGTTTTTTTTCCTCCCCTACAAACAAATATGTTTTCAACCTGCGGTTTTCATGAGGTTGAGCAACACTGAGGTGAGCCAGATCTCATTCCGGTCCATCCGAGGACTGCCACCTAGAGAGCAGGTCCTCCCCCCCCAGCTTGTGTTCTCCCCTCAGCTGAGCAGTTAAGTCGGGCAGCGATACGGAGGTCCCTAGCGCCACCAGCGCCGCCAAGATGTACGGCCTGTACCTGGAAGCGGTCAACGACTACATCAACGAGTCCTACGGCGAGGACGTGTGGCGGCTGATTGAGAACCGAGCCGAGATCCCGCACCTCAAGTTTGTCAGGCATCAGATGTACAAGTAGGTGACAAGGATTGGACCACATGAATAATCTGGAAGCTCAGAGATTTCAACTTTCATTGAATTTAACGATGGCTTGCTCTTCGTGGTGTTTCTTCGTCAATAAAGTTGATGGAATGGACAACAAGGAGCAAGAATCATTTTGTGGCAAAAAGTGATGTTAGGCTGCTTCGTTCGTGGGATTGGCAGCAAAAGTGAAGATGGATATTTATGGTCAATATAACTCGGACATGTCCAGCTCCGGGGCCTGGAGGGCCACTGTCCTGCCTGTTTTCCAGCTCTCTCGGCTGCAACACACCTGATTCAGGTGATCAGATCATCAGCCAGCTCTGAACAGCATTAGAACGATCCCGATGATTTGAATCAGGTGTGTTGCTCCTGGGAGAGCTGGAAAACAGGCAGGACAGCGGCCCTTGAGGACCGACTTTGGGCACCCCTGATATAACTAAATGAGTGACTAAACCACTGACAAAGCGACTGACTAAATGACTTAACTAACCAACTGACAAAGCAAACCAACTGATTATCCAAATAGCTCACTGAGAGCGGCTAACGAAATCAGGGACTGACTCTCAAAAACGACAAACAGATTGACTAACCAAATGACTTACTTAACTTAACCCAAGTGACTAGATAATGACTTACTATTTGACTGACTCACAGACCAACCATCTGGGAAGCACCTAACTGAATGACTAACTGACCAAAAGTGAGCGAGTAACTGGTGGCTGACTAAATTACAAAATGACTAACTACCTAATTACCTACCTGACAGACTGACCGTCGACAAGATCAGTGAACCAACTACCTAACTGGCTAAAGTGACCTAGCAATTGAGAGCTTACTTACTGACTAACTAATTTGTGACTGATAGAATCGATGAATGACTCAATAACTGAATGACTAGCTGATTAACTGACTTGCCGACCAGCTGTCACAGAACCAACCAACTGACTGAATGACTGACTGAACGTGGCCGATTAGGGAGATGACTGACTGACGAAATGATCAACCACCTAAAGTAACAAAGTTACATGGCTTCTCCCTCTCAGTGACAACCTGATTCTACGTCTGGCCAAGGCGGCAGGTGAAGTTTTGGGAAAGACACATGACGAGCTGATGTACGCCTTTGGAGTCTACATGGTCAAGAGGATCGGAAATTACGGCTATGAGCGCATCCTCAAGGTAACCCGACCTTCCATTACATCGATTAGCCTTCTACTTGTACTGATTCCGAGCCAGTAAGCCTTGAGAGCTCGTATCGGTGTGACGAGGGAAATTGTTTTTCAGTTAATTGGTCTGAAAATCTTTTTTTTTTTTTGGTCCTACTCTATTTATGCCGGCGAAGTTTAGTGACAGGCAGAACAGTTAAATGCTCTTCCACTAGATGGCAGAAAAGTACATAAATAAAACAGTGGATCAGATGGCGACTTGAACATCAAAAGACCGAAGTGTCGTGATGTTGTCTCGTAGGTTTTGGGCCGTAATGTGCGCGACTTCATCAACGAGCTGGACAACTTGCACGAGTATTTCCGCTTCTCCTTCCCTAAAGTGCAGCCGCCCAGCTTCTGCGTGGAGGAGGAGTGCGAGACCAGTCTGACGCTGCACTATCGAAGCACACGCAAAGGATTTACGCAGTTTGTCAAAGGTCTCACACTTATTTAAATACTCTACTCTGTTAATCCCGAAAAGTGACCAAAAATTTTTAAATCGACCAAACATTCCCTGAAAGTTACCCAAATGCTCTTAAATTTCTGGAAAATCTTTCCTAGTTTGTAGATTCAAATCAGTGATTTCTTCAGCTACCACTAGAGGGAGCCCACGTTCCACCAGCCGTCCAAAAATCACTGCTTTGACAGCAAATTTGGCTTACGGTTCAGTTTTGGACTCGACCACTCGCGATGGCGTTTGTTGATGATGTCATTGCATCGGCCTCAGTGTGAATATGGCTGAATCGTTGTATACTTTTTTTCCAATAACGTACAGAAACACCCCCCCCACCCCCCAAGTTTGGCTCTTTTTTTCACCCTTCTGATATTTGCTTTACAGAGATTATGCTGCATATTTGCCAATTTCTTTGCACATATCTCAGGTCGAAAAAGTTTCCATGTGGATCCATGAGTGTCTTTGGCAAACTTTAGCGCCATTGACTGTGCGATTGCCTTCCACTGGGCTCATTTCTTATCATGCGCAAAACAAATGATTCCATTCATCTCGTCTGTTTCTTAGCGGGAACAAAAGCCCCAAAGTTGACGTGTTTTGACATGCCTTGACGCCCCACCCCCCTGCAGGCCAGCTCTCCCAGGTGGGCCGTCAGTTTTACAACACAGACATTGAAGTAGAGATCTTGTCCAAGGAGGAAACGGAGAAGATGACTTATGTGGTAAGTACGTAGCCCATGATGAGTGATTCATCGTCATCATCGTTGTCATCTATGTTACATACTCTTTAAAATATTGCAGTAGATTGAATTAATGTCTGTCATGACACAGTATCAATACACCAAAAATGCTTCCTGTAGATCTCAGTGCCGCCCATCATGTTGTGTCACAACGTGGCACTCTACTAAAGTTGCACAACCCTCAATTCGGACTTGCCTCTGTAGTGTAACACCCCCACCCCACACCCCCAAACAGAAATCTGTAATATATAGCGGGGGCGCCATCTTGTCATGCGTTGCGATACGTTATGTATCCTGATGATGAGAATGGTTATGCTGCTCCCATCCTGTCAGGTGTATAAGATGAACTTTGACAACGCGGCCTTCAAGCACCGCATGCCGCAGCAAAAGACGGCACCGAGCTATGAGAAGCTTCCCATGAAGCGAGGTATCTTTTTTGACATGTTCCCCTTCAGCGTAATCTTCCGCCGCGACATGACCATGTACCGAATTGGCGACGGCCTCAAAGAGGTCTTCTCTGACCTCCAGGGCAAGAAGGTGAACGAGGAGTTCACCCTAGTCAGGCCCATGCTGGAGTTCAGCTGGGACAACGTGAGTGTTGGACCCACCCCTGCCACCCCTCCCCGCCGTTAGCGCGGTGCTCTGAACGCTCAGTAACATGCCTACCCCACCCCTTCATTCCTTCCCATATAGATCTACACCCACCTGAACAATGTGTTTGAGCTGCTGTCTAAAGCAGTGGTGGAGAGCAAACAAAAAGTTAACATTCCCAAACTGAACAAGGAGGAACCTGAAGAGAAGGAGGAAAGCGACAAGACCAAGAGGGAAGAAGAAAGAGGTACGGCATCCGAACAGCACAGACAAGAGCTGTGGAAGGTGGTGGGTGGTATCACCCAGTCAATGATACAAAGATGGCAGGATGTCATAGACCGACATCATCATGACACAATAGTGTGACTTTATAGCTCGACAACACACTAAGACATAACGTAATGTACGTCACGTATGATGCTATGCTACGACATCAAGCTATCTTGAAGCTAGACTTCTTTTTGCAGTCCCAACGTGTTCAGATCTCCCACTAGGATGCTGCAATTTGACATCACAGTTAAGACATGTCACAACATGTCCACATAAGCCATCACGCGATGGTGCGATATTACTCTGTGATATCAAGCTTTTAGTCACAACGAATCATCCTTGTAGGGGGTGAAAAGACGTGATGTAAAAAGCCATGGCTAAAGATGTCCTTCAACTTGTTGACCATCTGACCGAGTGCTTGTGGTCCGTGCAGAACAAAAGTCTGAGGAGATGAAGGGCACAGATCAGGAGTACAGCAGCACTCTGGCACAGTACAATAGCACCACCAATTCTGGAGGCGAAGACATCGAGCTGCTGGCCTTCCAGACCGTCACAGGTAAGTCAAAGTGAATAAAAAAAAAAGGATTTAAAACTCATTCAGTACCAGCCAATTCTGGACAAGCCTGAAAAGACATTTAAAAACGTCTTTGGGAGTGAATGAGTTTTAAGTGCGGTCACGAAGCTTGCATGATGTAACATGGTGTTCCTCTTAGGAAAATGCAGCGAGACCATTTTTGAGGACATGCGAGAGCCCCCCAAAAAGCCTCTCCACCTGAAGGGCCAGATGAAGTATGTCCCGCAGTGGGACTCGCTTATCTTCCTGGGGACGCCCATGTAAGGCCATCACCACGCACTCTGGCGTCTGCACTCCCCATTCTTGACCTTGGGGTGACCTCAATGGAATTTGTTCTTTTTTTGCAGTATTGAGACTGTGGAGGACATGATCAAGATGGGCGTCTATGTCAATGACTTGAACCTGCACGACTCCAGCAGGGAGCTGATCCTGGCCGGGACGCAGCAGTCGGCCGAGCTGCAGCTGGCCCTGGATCAGGTGAGGAACATGGGCCGGAAGACTATGATGGTGACGGGAACTATTGATGAATAATTTAGATCACAGGTATCAAACTCAAGGCCGGGGGGCCAGGTATGGCCAGCCACATCATTTTATGTGGCCCGCGAAAGCAAATCATGTCAACTTCCATGATGCTTGCTAAAATCTCAACCAAAGTTTAAAATTCTCATATGTAATAAATGAGACATATTGTGAGCATTTTCTTGGAAACAAACCCCATCAGCTTGAGGACAAAGAGGACTGCAAGGAATTGAAAGGAAGCACGACGTAGGCGTCACAATCCAATCTTGTTTGTAGGAGCAACAAAAGTATGCGCAGCTGCAGGAGATCATCAAGAAGCTGGATGAAGAGAAGAAGCGCGGTGACTCCTTGCTGTACGCCATGATCCCAAAAGCCGTGGCCGACCGTCTCAGGAAAGGAATCACCGCCTTGGAGACGTGCCAGGTACGCCGCGACGTCCGCAAACTTCCGCTTTGGATGAACCTTGACCATCTTGTGGCGCTTGGTCCGCCATAGCGGTGCTCGGAGTAGACCTTTAGCGCTGTTGATACGGCTGTTTTTGTGCCCACTGCTCTCTCGGATCAGAACACCACTATCCAGGGCAGTATTACCGTTTTTTTTTTTTTTTGGTTGTCTCTGATTTGATTCGGACCCCTTGGGATTTTGACTCCTACTTGTGTATTGGAGTCGACAAATATTTTTGACTCAACCGAGTCAAACTATGTTTTTATTCCTGCAAATGAATTTCCACCTTTGAAACAAATTTAAAGTATTTAAGATGATCAGAATAGCCATCTGATTGGTTAACCCAAAGCACGCAGTGTTTTTGTTTCAGTCACAAGTGGTAAAATCTATAAAACTGACATTAGCTACAGAGTATTTGTTTTAATTTAAAAAAAAAAAAACCCGAAGCAACCTGCAGATTTTATAAGAAGTCCATTTCAGACACATATTGCACCACGTCGAACTGCTCGAAATGAGCAGACAAAAAGATAAATGTTTATCGTTTATCCGCACACAAGGTTAATAAAGCAAAGGGTTCCATGCCCTCGAAAGAATGTTTAGCATCATGAATTTTTTCCAATTTTGTGGTCTTGAAAAAAAAGTATTTCTGTGTTTTAATCTCAATTTACGCTTAACTCTTTTGTGCACCAATAATGATAACCTGTAACCTGATTTCACATAAATTGCCAACTGTAGTGAGCGCTTTCCCTGAAAGGGTTCATCTCATCTGGATTTGGACTTTTGTGACTCGGACCTTCGTGACTGGGATTTGGACTTGAAAAAGATGGACTTAATAACAGTCTTGCCTCTAGTCTATCTTCTCTGTCTCTCCATCGCAAATCAACTGGTCAAGGCAGTGTCACCATCGCAGAAAAAGGACATCATGACTTTGCTCGATACGTTCCAGGTCTTCCCGGACGTGACCATCCTGTTCAGCGATGTGGTCAAGTTCAACGAGATCTGCATCCACATTACTCCCATGCAGGTGGTGGACATGCTCAATGAGATCTACATCGTCTTTGACACGCTCAGTGAGAAGCACAACGTCTACAAGGTGGGCCCCTCAGCCTCACCGTGAGACTGTCAATCAATCCTGCAATCGATCAGAGGTCACACGAGCACAAACACGATGACTCTCAAGACGGGTTTCGACTGACGTTGGGTGCAGGTGGAGACCATTCGCGATGCCTACATGGTTGTGGCGGGCGTGCCCAACAAGACCACATTCCACGCGCATCACATCTGCGACATGGCGCTGGACATGTTGAGCTCCATTGATCACCTGAAGGACCCGTCCACGGGGGACAACATCCAGATCCGAGTGGGTGAGTGCAACCACCGGACCCGTCCTCGTGTCGGTGCGTCTGATCGCTGTCGGGCGGAAACCTCGTGTTGTAAAACTCGACGATTTCACTCACTCTACAGGTGTCCACTCAGGAATGGTGGTGGCCGGCGTGGTGGGCCTGAAGATGCCTCGATATTGTCTCTTTGGCGATACGGTCAACACCGCCTCCAGGATGGAGAGCAACGGCGTGGTGACTGCATTGACATCCATTATTTTTAACTTTCGAGCAAGGGTTCTTGAGCTGGGGTGCTGAGACCTCTGAGGATCCACCAGCTGGAACTTGGGGTCCGCAAAATAAGTAGCAATAAATTGTTATATAATTTCAAAAAGGGCATGCATTTTTTTTTTTTTTGGACCCGGCAAGAAGTTGTTATCTTACAAGAGTGAAGCAATGTTTTTTGAAAAACGAGGCAGATATTTGTGACATAAGTCAAACCTTTTTCGAGACAAAAAGTGGAAATTATTAAATTAAGGTGGATCATTCAGGATTTAAAAAAAAGTATGTTAAAAAAAAAGTGATGTCATCTTTCAATCAAAGAAAATTTTAAATTTAAATTTTTAAAATTTAAAACCAATTTTTTAAAATAATTAAAATTTATATTTGAGAAAAAGTTTCAGTGAATAATTTTATGATACGTAACGAAATTAAAGCTCTGTGCCAAATTAAAGCTCGGAAATGATTATCCAGTATCATCAAATAACTCCAAAATGCTTTTTCCCCCCTTTTAATTAGAAAGCGTCATATTAAAGGCATATAATCTCCCTTTTTTTAACGTCACAATGCTTTTTGGGGAGAATAAAGATTTTTTTTTTTCTTCACCCTTTCAGGGACAGTGGTAACTGCAGTGGACAGCTTACCATGTTATCAGGTTCCAGGCTGCATGAAAGGGTTAAAGATAAATTCACCGTTTCAAGAATAAGAGCTGTAATTGCGAGAATAAAGATGTACTTCTGATATTCACATTTTCAAATATGACTCCCCCCCCTCCCCCCCTATTGTTAAACTTCAGCGTCACTATCTTCATATTACTGGAAAAGTACAGCTTATCATAAGCTTAATTTCGACAAACATTTTCTTCGTTGTTGTGAAACAAATACAATTTTTTCCCCCTACAATGAATAATATCGAATCATAAAGAAAATATACCCTTTAATGCACAGTAATTTATTATCAGATTATTTTAGACAGTTTAGGGCATGTAGAACTTGTGGTGGTCCTTGGAAATATTATCAGCAAGAAGTCTCTGGACCCCAAACGTTTACGAACCCCTGCTATACAAGATTTAAGCCGCAAAATGCAAATGCTAAATGTATGTGTGTGTGCGCATGTGTGAGAGCAGGGTATGCAGATCCATATCAGCCAGACCACCAAAGACCATCTGGAACATGAGCCATACATCATCGAGGAGAGGGGCAAGATATTTGTCAAGGTCAACCCCTTGCGGTCACTCAATCTTGTCAATTTAGCCACTTTTTTGCCGTATACTGCGATTTTTTTGTGCAACCTAGGTAGCGCAAAAAAAAAAAAGGATTATATTCCGTGCACTACAACTTTTTGTTACAACAGTAAAAGTTTTACTTTTCACATACAGCACATTTTTCTAAGTTGAGTTCAGTTGCAGTTTAAGTACAATAAATTTTCATAAAACCTTTGTTTTTTTAAAAAAAATATTCAAATACAATTGATTTAACTTTTATTTGCAATGTATTTTTTTTCAATTCATTTCCATCCCTCAGACATTAAAAGCACAGGATTAATCTTCAAACCGTGCATCATGGCTTACACTAATATTCAATAAAAATCTCTACTTCATTTTTGAACACTTATCTACAATGCTAATGCCGGTCAGGGTTGTGCTACTTGGCATAAAATCACTGTTTGGGAGATTCCACTCATTTATTTGCAATGATGCCGCATGATCTCTTCACATACGCTGACCTTCTAATTACGGTGCACCGCAGGGTAAAGGCTACATGAAGACATACTGGCTGAAGGGAAAGAAAGATCTTTCCTTCAAGACTCCGGCGGAGTTGCGCTACAGCAGCGAACAGAAGGACTCTGAAGACAAAAGCTCCAACGGGTGAGTCGAGGACTTCAGATGAACGGTATATCCTAAATTGTTCTTTAACCCTTTTTTTAGGCACAGCAGTTACTACAGTGGACAGGCTAGCATGTTAGCAGGTGACAGGTTATCATTTGTACATGAAAGGCTGAAATAGGAACTACTTTGTCACGCCGTGGACCTGTTTCAACATAAAGACATCATAAAAACAAATGAAAAACACAACTCGCTATTATGCTAATTGTCGTAATTAGTGGAAGGTCTCCTCTTGTGTTCCATAGCATAGCACGCTGTAAAGTGGCACATAGCCAACATTAAAAAAAAAAAAAAACAACAAAAGAAAAAAGTTTGACATTTGAGGAAGCTACTCGTTTCATTTTTGGGAAAAAAATATTTTCAAACACTTGTAGCATTCATACAGCGGTATACACCAAAATCATTGTTTTAATGTTGGCGTTTGTTATACCAACGACTTTGAATCAAGTTCTCGTTAGCACACGTTTGCTGTCCGCGCACTATTCGATGTGACATTTTGGTGTCGAAGGTGGAGTTTGACTTTCCCGCCGCTGGCCTCGTTCCTTGCTGCCACTCCCGAGCTATTATCACTGATTTAGCTAAAGCTAGCTGCGGCCTTGTTAGCTGCACCACTTTGCTATTAGCATAGCAATGGCAGCAGATGTGAAAATCATTGTTTGCCAAAAAAATAATGAGTTGATATCAAGCGTTGAGCGTCGATTTGAAGTCACAGCTCACAGACACCCCTGCGACACAGCTCAGCGAGTTTTTTGACCTTAATTAAACAACCTTTCTTATCTCGCTGGTGACTATTTGTCAAAAATGTCAAATTTTGCTCCACGTCCCCTTTAAATCTCACCTCGCACAATGTGTTTGCCAGTTCCGCAAGCACCGACGCCAAGCACATGTCATCCAGCCAGCCCATCAGCGGTGGCGAAGAGCAAGCGGAGGGCAGCCCCAGCGACCTCCGCCAGGATACCCTGCCGCTGCCCGAGGGCACCAGCGAGCCCACGGGCGCGCCGGGCGAGCTCCAGGAGAAGGAGAAGTCCAAAAAGACGAAGAACAACAAAGGCGCCAAGGCTGAGGAGGGGTTGGGGTTCGCGGCATCGGAGCTGGCGCCGCCCATCGACGACTCCGAGCACCCGGGGCCCATGCTCAACATGAAGAGGAACAGCTTCAGGCAGCAGTACGCCAAGCTGCCCACCAACCTACCCATAAGGAGCGCCTCGTGTACCCTCCTGTGAGCACGTGGCACCGTGCCATGATCACAATGTCATAAAGTCATGACAACAGGACGCCGTGATGTCATCGCGCTGTGACAGCGAGAAACGGCGCAATGTATGGGAAGCCTTTTGAGCTTTTATTCCATGACAATGATATCCCGTTTAAGGTTCACGTAGCAATTTGCGCTTTGTCCTCAGGAGTAAAACAATTCAGCACATCAGTAGAACAACTCGAGCCCAAGGTAAAAAGAACAAGTGGTTCTTACTTGTAAGGTTCTTTTCACTTGTAAAGTAAGGCAAGGCAAGGCAAGGCAGCTTTATTTCTGGAGCACATTTCATACACAAGGGAACTCAATGTGCCTCACATACAGGAGTTAAAATTCAACATCCATGCATCCATCCATTTCCGACTTTGCTTATGCTCAAGAGGGTCGCGGGGCGTGCTGGAGCCTATCCCAGCCATCTTCGGGGAGTAGGCGGGGTACACCCTGAACTGGTCGCCAGCCGATCGCAGGGCACACAGACGAACAATCCGCGCTCACCATCACACCTAGTGACAATTTAGAGTGTTTTAACCTGCCATGCATGTTTTTGGAACGTGGGAGGAAACCAGAATACCCGGAGAAAACCCACGCAGGCACAGGGAAAACACGCAAACTCCACACAGGAAGGCCGGAGCCATAATCGAACCCTGCACCTCTGCACTGTGAGGCGGACGTGCTAACCAGTCGACCACCGTGTCTCGAGAAAATTCAATATTTAAAGGCAAAATATAAGATTTAAAGGGTAAAGCTTTCTGAAAATAAATAACATTGGAATTTAAGACATTCATAAACACAGTAAAGAAACCAAAAGTCATTTAACAAAATTACTAAAAGAATGTACAGCAAAAGAACCTGACTGGGGAAAAAAAATAATTTCAGAAATGCTCAAAAAGACCTTAATCATTCTGCTGGCAGCATAACAGCTAAATGCTGATGCACCTTGTTTGCTTTGATCTCCACTAAATGACCCTAGTCTACTGACCTCACAACACTACTGGGTAATCCATGATTTATAAACCAGTAGCATAATTTTTAAAGTCCATTCTGCAGTATTGTCACTTTTGACAAACGGCGTCCTAGCACATGAACCTTGAACCGGATATCAACCGTATCGAATATAAGACCAAACGACTACATGGAAAGCCCTTTCAGCTTTTATTCCATATCTTTGATATGGAGGTTTATAGTGTGTGACTCGTGCATCCTAATTGGGCCTAGTCGTGCAACTCGTGCTACTAGGTTGAAAAGTGTCACTCGTTAGTGGAGAAAAAAAAAAGTACGACACAATTGTTCTGCTTGTGTGCCGTAGTCGTTCCACTAGTGTGCTAACTTGTCTTACTAGTGAGGAAAAGGACTGTACTAGTAAAATATAGACGAAATGATCAAACGGTTCTCCATAACAACATAGCATCACAATAGCATGACATCATGTTTTAAGGTACATTTTGTTTTCCCACTACGAGTGCAACTTTTGCCCTACTAGTGTAAGCTTGAGCTGGATGTCCGCGATATCCACCTGAAGGTGCATGTACTCCTACGCTCTTCGACCTCACTAGAAAGACAACTACATGTTCCTAGTTAAAACTGTGCACTGAGTTGATTGTCACGTCCGTTCATTCCCCAACATGATTTTAATTCTGATACACAAAACTAGGAAGCAATCGTATGGGCAGACAGACACGTAATTATTAGTCTGATTGTTTTGGTGATGTTTTCATAATTTTTTATTTTTTGAATGATGATGCTAACAAGGTAGGGGATGTTTTTGCTGTTCAAAGTAGACAAAATGATTACCGTGATGGTTATGTTGAGTGAAAATGTATTCTGCTTCTTATTGTCTTCATATAAAGATGGATGTACAGCCACTTTACATGTGCGTGTGTTTCCGTCGTTTATATGCTTTTGTACCCAAGGGCCACATTGGAATCTTCAGATTAAAAGGCATTGACTAAAAACTAAATCACAGTGCATAAAATATGGCTACTAGTGTCATCTAATTGTCTTCTTATTAAGTATAATGGATTAAATTTCATTTCATAAAATAAGGTTACATTTAGTGTAGATTTAAAATGAATTTTTTTCCTTTTTATTATTCAATAAAACTTAGAATCTAAAATTGTGGATGGTCAAAATACTGAGTGGTTAAGTCGTAACTGGGGAAACAAGTAGCCACAGGCAAAGCCTGGTGACCAAAACATTTCAACTGTTTAGCTTCCATTACAACATTCAACTCCAAAATCTCTTCGCTATAGCATAACTGGCAACAATCATTTTATACTAAAACAAAATCGAAAAAAAAGCCCCCCACCCCGCCCCAAAAAAAACTTGAATGTACTCACCAGAAATGCATATTGTTTGTAGCCAAACTCCATCTCTTTTGCTCGCTCAGCTTAATATGGTCAAAGCTAGCTATAGTTGTTGCCGCTGTGGAAAGGGAAAATAAATCCGAGTTGAAACAAGCCACCCAGGTACAAGCGTTGTCCTCACATTGTCCAGTTTTTCAAAAAGTCCCCCTTGAAAATGAGCTCCTTCAATTACGTCTAAACATCGACCTCTCCTGGCTTCACCTCCATGATTCGCATTTGAGTAGCTCTGAACCAACCAATCAGAGAGCAGAAAACGCTGACATCACCCAAAGTCCTTCGGCTGGCTGTTGATTGAATCTGAAATTTGATTGGCTGAGATTGTTAGAAAAAAACAACTCTGAAATCTTGAGTCTGAAGGTGCAGCGAAATTTACATTGATGCGGCAACACTAGAAAGCTGAAACCTGAATGGCCCCAAAACTAATCGGAATTAGCCACAAACAAATGGAAGCTATGCAGCCATGGTTGAAATGAAATTAAATGAAGACAAAAGACGATTGGAAATACACATATAGAATTTTCTGGACGTTTTAAATGCATGTCAGCGCTTTGTAATAATGTCTATGCTAGCAGAGAAGGCTTTGAATGCCCTCAGTGCACACCGCTGATGTTATGCCCTCGCACGTGGGCAAGAAGAGCCACAGTTGCTGAATGTCATTGCAGTTTGTCGTTCCTCTGCACTGACTGATACGGACTACTTTTTTTTTTTTTTTTTTTAGGACGATGCCAATTTGCCGATTCTGATGTTTGGCAGAGCAAAATTCTGAAAACCAATTAATCAGATGATTTAAAAATTTAAAAAAAGGAATGAAAATAACTTATTTTTGGTCACTTGTGAATTAAAGGCAGAACTTTGACTGTGACAAATTTTTTGTCCTTTACTTTTTGTTTAACTATACAATAGATGTCATGATCTTTGTTTTCTGTTTTAATGTTAAAAAGCTCATGTCTGAAGAGCTTAATAATTTTTTTTTGCTGCCAATTTTTTAGAGGTAATTTCAGCTGATTCATCGTTCAAGCCGTAGTAATCACAGTTCATAAAATCCCTTTTTTAAATCATCACATTTCTTGATATTTTTTTTTATGTTTGCATGTTTTTTTACATACCCGACGGTGCTCTTTTTCTTTATTACAAACAAAAAGTGCTACAAGCTCAGCCAAAGTGTGCTGAGCCTATTATTTTACATGTTTTTGGCTATTAGAAATATTATTGGGGTCAAAGTAACTACAGCAGGGATTCGCCAATGTGGACTAAAGTGCATGATAGCATTATGCACACACAGACACACACACACACACACACACAATTACTCTCAA
>CAAKHF010001954.1:10514-31143 GCA_901007745.1 Hippocampus kuda | reverse complement strand
GGGGGTGGTGTGGGGGGGGGGGGGGGGGGGGGGGGGGGGGGGGGGGGGGGGGGTAAATGGTCCCAGTGTCCACACACCTGCATGTCATTCATACACGACCACACCGTCACAGAGTTAGTGTTTACAGAAGTGAAGTGTTTAAATAATCACAACAGTGTAGAAGATTTGTTAACTAATATTATGGCTCGGTATTTATGGATATTTTCCGGGGGCGAACTGCTGGTGAATTCAGAGATTCCAGATGTAACATTTTTTCAAAGATGTCATCTTGTGGGGGAAATTCTAAAGCATGGCTGTGTGCTATAGTATAACAAAAACACCGATTTGACTTCACCCGACATGCATCTTCAATTCTTTCAGGACTCTAAATTACCCTTATATTGTGAATTTATGTGGTTGTCTCTCCATATGTGTCCCGAGATTGAATGGCGACCAGTCCTGGGAGTACCATGCCATCTTGCCACAAATCAGCCGGGACAGGCTCCAGCGCACCAGAATGGGAGTAGGAATGGGCAAGCACTGATAGCACGTATTAGGATCGGACTGATACCAGACTTATTTTGAAGTATCGGGTTGTCGTCGACGCTGCCGATAGCAGCCACCGATACTTCGCAGTAGTTTGCGCTTCCTGCGGTTGATTGACACATAAGTGAATCACCATCTGCATCAGAGAGAAAGTTTTTCACTCTCGGTTTTTTGTCCATCCATCCATCCATCTTCTGATCTGCTTTATCCTCACAAGGGTCGCGGGGCGTGCACTTTATATGCGTGTTGGAGGTGCTGTGGTGTGTTGTGCCTTTAAGGGGCGTGGCCTAGTGGGTGACACTGAGAGCTGGAGTCTTGCTGTTGTTCTCATTTTGTATTTGTATGCTTGACCGTTTGTCCTGTTGAAAAAATATCTGAGACTGCATCTGCTCACCTTGCCCACATGCGAGGGCATTACAGCACCTTTATTGCTGCGTTCTTTTTCTTCACTGCACACTAAGGCTATTGTAGCTCATGAAAACTAACAACATGACTATCATTAAATTGATTTCATTAATGAAATACAAACGAAAACACTTTTGAAAAAAATGAAAACTGATTGAGGCTCCATCTTAGTTTACAAAACCCGAAGAAACAAATTATAATGATAGTGAAAATGTCTTTTGTTTTTGTCTTTGTCAATTTATGTCATACTTGAGCTTTTGGGGTTCAGCTGTTTGAGAATTGTAGTTTACTTGATTCCACATTATTGGGTGACCAATCTTTTTTTTTTAAATCTTGCTCTTGACAAACAACATCTTATATGAAAAAAACAAAAACCAATACTAAAACTAAGGTAGACTAATCTAATAGAATGCATTTTTGACAAAATAGAAAGGAATCCAAATGAACAAACCTGCTCTAAAAACTAATTTAAAAAAAAAACAACTGAATTGGAAAAAAAAAACAAAATTAAACCTATCATGAAAAAATCCCAAACTATTATAACCCTACTCCACACGAGCGAGGGTCATATTCGCTCAAATTTTTGCTTGTGAAAGCAAATAAAGAAATGAATAAAATAAATAATCGACAGGGCGACAGCTTGCGACTGGCAAAACTCACAAGTTGAGGCACTCGTAAGTCAAAGCGGCGTTGTACTTTGAGAAAACATTTGAAAGCAAACAATCAGCGTATCCCCCCCCCCACCCCCTGACACTCATGACATATCCACATTTTGCTTTTCTGCATTGAATAAAAGCGAGAACGTGAACGCAGCACTGACAACCGCATTCCAGGCAAGGTGAACCCACACACACACACACACACACACACACACACACACACACACACACACACACACACACACACACACACACACACACACAAAGGTCTAAGCCGCTCCCCATTCAGGCTGCTGCATCTCTGGCTTACATTCTTTGTGTTTTCACTTGTCAGGACAAGCAGACTTTTACAACGTCAGCAGTCGGCGACTTGATTGCGGGGACGCTGCAACTTTTACAAGTCAATCTATGAGCAGCCAGTGAGAGGGAGAGAGAGAGACACACACACACACTCACACACTTTACACTCACACTTGAGCACTGAGGGGTGTGTCGAAGCACGTTCAGTTCCTCAAGGAAGTACAAGTCGTCAGTATCGCAAGGCGGAGTGCCGAGAAGCCAGCGGCCGCTGCTTTTGCAAACATGAAGCGTTGAGGTCACGCCAATCTCCTTGTTGTCATCCTCCACCGGATCAACCACGACACGAGGAGGGTGGGACGCCAACTAACACAGGTAAGGCCACTCGCCAGCGTTCCACCCGGTGAAACTTACCACTCTGATGAGCTAAAAACCAAACGGACTGCTTTCCACTTCCCTTTGCCTGCGCTCGCGCGCACGACTCATACGTGAGGTTGCTCAAGTCGAGACTATGCGCTCCCCCACCCCGCTGAGCTTATTGGGTACGAGATGCTGAGAGACGACGGCACAGACCAACTGTCAGCTGTCAGTTTCGCTTCCCGTTGGAGGGGCGTGGCCACGGGGCCCGCGGGCTTGAGCAACGACCACTTGAGCAACGGCGCAATGTCCGCCTGGCAATTTCGACACAGCTTCCGAGTCAGGTCGCTTTGAGGAAGTGGTCGTGCGTCAACGTGCGTCTGGGAAGAGAGTGTAACTTTTTACACAAAGTTATGGTCGTAGGAAAGTAGTGAAATACTTTGGTACAAAGATTTCATTCCTAAAAAAAATATGCATTACTATCACTGCATGCCACTGTAACAGCACTGCTTCAGCATTAAACACTGCTTAGACACGGGGGAAAATTTTTTAAATAAAGTTTCCATTAAGCTGCATTGCACATAAAAGTTAAGTAATAATTGTATCTCTTAAAAAAAAAACATTCCAAAAGATTGAATACAAATGGAGTTAGATACTGACATGTATTTCACAAAGGTACTGTGCTGGATTAAAAAATAGAAAAGAAAAAGAAAAACAGTTTTAGCAGAATTATGCACAGTTTGAACATTTAATTTGGTGATTCTACTCCTGCAAGCCTGCATACCCAACTTTTGAGAATCACTGGTCTGGTGGTGTCAAACTGAAGGCCCATGGGCCAAATCTGGCCTTCCATATCATTTTATCCCCCCCAGATATCTAGCCATAAAAATGAGAGTCACATGCAAAGGGTCAATTGTCATACGACGGCGTGTCGGACAACAAAACAATAAATCTGCTATACTGAACGGCCCAAGTCATTTTGCTGCCCATCAAAATCCACACATGCTGTTCGATAAAGGAAAAGAAGTGGCACTGCCTCACACTCTCGCCGTAAACAGCCACAGTGCTACTCCACTTCTGGCCAGCCCCTGTCATGGCTCGCCGTAGGTTGGAATTTAAAATAAATAAATAAATAAAGTATTTGGAGGGGTTTCACTTTAACTGCAAGGTAGTCCCTGATGAAAATAAGTTTTGACACCCCTGCTCTAGTGGGATGATTCTCTGCTGGAGTTGAATTCCAAACGAGCACCCGCATTTAAAATAAAGTAAAATAATGTTTCTGAATGCACCATGTAAGTTGAAGCAACTCTGAAGTATTAACTTTATTGTATTTTATTACTTCAAATACCTTATTTATTTAATGGAAAAACATATTTGGAATGGCCCCTCCGTCTGACTAAATAAACTTCCCCCAAACTCTGTAATATAGAAATGTCTTATTTCAATACACCCTACACATGTTTTTTTATAGCATTTATGGCACTTACTTTTTTCTTTTTTTTTAAAAAAGGTCTTTAAACACACTTCAAAACTGGTACAAACACATTTAAACACGTACAGTCTGATATAT
Source organism: Hippocampus kuda (assembly GCA_901007745.1). NCBI lineage: Eukaryota > Metazoa > Chordata > Actinopteri > Syngnathiformes > Syngnathidae > Hippocampus > Hippocampus kuda. The sequence goes on along the minus strand of CAAKHF010001954.1, from coordinate 27,330 downwards.
TGACAGAGCAATGGCAAGACAAAAATATTCGAGTGTACTGCAATGTCTTTACCGTAAATTAACCCTGTTTTTTCCAGACTAACAAAAATCACAATATACATTCCATATTATACCCAAAGATGTGCATAAGAAAAAGGACCGGCAGCCTTTACTTGCTGTAGGTTTAAAAAGCAGGATTGAAGAGGATTGACCTTCCATCATTTTCATACTGTACTTCCTGTTTTCAATCTTCTTTAGTCAAGGATACACAATAGCAAACTAATTAGTGTGTCTCTAACTAGTGGTCATTAGTGGTATTACACTAACAAATCACCCCAACAACAAAACAGCAGGACTTTCGATCACGTAAATGCTTTGTGGTCCATATGAAAGCACTTAATTTTTTGAGGATTTTATTTTAGGTGTTCTTTGAGGTCATGTTTTTCTTTGAGTAAGGATTCTAATTTTTTTTTTTTGAAGGAGGTTTCTTTTTTCTAGGGGTCATTGCAGCATCAAGAGTTCATTTGTGGAGGTGAGATTTGTAATGTTTGGGAGTGTTTTGTTTTTTTTTTTCAAGAAGAGTTTTCTAATTGTTCTTTTTGGGGGATTTTTTTGTGGATCATTTTTGGTGTGGATTCCGGAGACGTGCTTGGAATATCTGCTGCATGTACTGTAGTGCTGATGACATGTGGAGCAAACAGGCGTGGGCTTGCCTCAGCTATGTCACTCGCCTCTGCAACTTGCCAGCACAGGCAGTAATTTGCACACAACAGCTTCATACATTCGCAATGGTTCGACTACTTGTGGACTTGGGAGTCCAGCAGAGAACCAGTACTGTGGTTGTGGAGTTGGACCGCTCAATCAAAATGGGACTGACTGTTCTACTCGGACAATTGAAATCATTTTGGCAATACAGACTCCAAGGGCTTCTGGTCCTCGTTCAAGTCAGCTCATGACCACCAAAACCAGCAGACACTTCAACATCTTATTTTTTTTCCCCATCCTATTAATTTCTTAAACAGCATCCGTTCATTTGTGTTAATGTAATGTGAATTTTCTTGTCGTGTCATTTTTGCTTGAGTGCAAATATGACACCAAATATCGTAGGTAGATTTCTTGCATCTCCCTCCTCAGATCCGACAAAATCAAATTGAGGAAGATGGCGAGATTCCAGATGCTGTGTCATCAAACTGTGGGACACTTCAGGGAAAAAAAAAAACGCATTCAGTCCCGATGACCTCTCCTGGGTGTATGTGTGTGTTGGATACAAAGTGTGCTAAACAATCCCGGTGGAGGGTGAAAGTCGCAGGAGAACCACGTTAGTGCTGTTTTTCCCATTAGGCTTCACTCGTCGGTATGACAAAACAAGCAAACAAAAATGTGACACTGTCGCTCCACCAGTGTGATGCTTTACGTTACTTTGTTTCACGTTCATCCAAAACACATTCATTTGGTTTCCATGGCCAGAAGTTATGAAGGGTATCAAAATGAGCAATAGAAGTCTCGGGCATGTCAGTGAACTCTTGCAGTTTGGCATTTCGATTGATTTTAAGTGGATCCGCCATGAAATGCTGAGAAACCCTCGATTCCATGTTGTGATTTTGCGAGTATGCTAAATGTTGACAAAAGTAGCACTCTACCACCATCCTGTGGCATCTTGGTATCAGGGAACTATGTTGAAGGGAGTCGAGGATCTTCATTTTGCCAAAGGTATTGCTTTGGCGCCATCTTTGTGCCGAGGAATTCAAGGTGAGCTGAGGAGCTTCATTTAGGCAAAGGTAGTGCTTTGGCACCATCTTGGTGCTGAGGAACTATGCTGAACTGAGTTGAGGAGCTTCCTTTAGGCAAAGGGAGTATTTGGCGTCATCTTGGTGCCAAGGAACTATTTTAAAGTGAGTGGAGGGGCTCCATTTTGGATTAAGTAGTGCTTTGGCACCATCTTGGTGTCAAGAAAATATGAATTGAGCCGAGGAGCTCCCTGAAGGCAAATGTTGTGCTTTTGTGCCATCTTGGGACCAGGGAACTATGCTAAAGTGAGTTGAGGATTATGTTGAAGGGAGTTGAGCTTCATTTACACAAAAGTAGTGCTTTGCATCTTGTGGCATCGATAGCCGATTGTAAACATTTTCCTTTTGAGGGTCGACAATCGTAGAATTGAGTTCTTCACTGCAGGGGTGCATGGACAACATTTTTCTTCGAATGGGGAACCTTGACCAAGGGTACTGTCGTTCAAGGGGCGGAGCTAGGCAGTGCAGCCTGCTGATTGGTGGAGACAAAAAATGGACATACACAAAGTCATCTTGTAACCAAGATGAAAGATGTTCCCCATTTTTGGTTTTTGTCAACGTGCTCTACTTTGTTGAATTGACTATGATGTCACACAACGGAAGTAGTTGTTGATGTGCTCATTTATATTTAAGATCTACTGTACATTTTTTCAACCTTCAAACTGGTCTAGACCACTTTGGTGGAAACTTGGATTAAGACTGATGTTATTCCACAGTAAACATGTGACACTTAAACTGGATTTACACAACATGCTTGAAGCGACAGAATTCTGATGTTTGGCAGAATTTGGGTCAAAGTTAGGGTGTTCTGTTAGCTACTGATGCTAACACCGATAACATGCCGCTTTACAGAATCCAAAGAGGAGCCGGTGACAGCTGTTTTAAGCGATGCTAAATACAGAACGGCGATCGCGGTCCTAGAAACTACTCAAGATGTTATCCATAGACTGATACAGAGATACGTGCAGCGCACACATTTTGTTTGTGCCACACTTCCTGCGTCGTCGTGTTTCACTTGGCAAGCGGCAGCGAGAATGTTGCCTGTCCTCATGCCAGCATGACTATTTGGATGATTATGTTTTGTCACATATTAAAACCTGACGGAGTACAAGGGCGTCTCGAGTGACAAACTTCTACAAGAAGGTCAAGTTAAAAAAAAACAAACAAAAAAAAAAACAACAAGAACGACAACAAAAAGTCCAGGTAGGCGGCTCAACCGGAGGGGAAGCACATTCTAAAATGCTAAATGTGTGGCTCTCAACTGTTGTCGTGCTGCGATCCGCATTTCCCCACAGTTGCATTTGTGAAGAGAAGGTGTTCGAAAAAACTTTTTTTTTTAAACCAAAACGACAATTTACTTTCAGAGCTTCTTATTAAGGAACTCAAAATTAACATGACAACTGCAAAAATAAAAGTAAACTGAGGAACATCAGCAAGATCTTAAACCGAGGACCGTGTAAGTTTTTTTTGTTGTTGTTGTTATCTGATAGATTTTTCAATTTTTTTTGTAGTCTGATATTTTTTTCCCTTTGCTAAAAATGATTGTTCTTCCTTTTTTTCCTCAAAAAAACCCCCCAACATTTGTGTATTTTTTGACAACTTTTATAATTTTTTGAAATACAATATTTTAGTGACTATACCATCGTCAAGCTAGAGCACAGACATTTTTTTTTTTTAAACGACCCATCCACAACAGTTAATATTCACTGGACTAAATGACTCGCCATGTCATTTCCAGACAACCATGGACCACTTCAGCTCCAGGGACACGGCCTTGAAGGTCCAGAAGAAGATCCTGAGCAGCATGGCGACCAAGGCCTCCGTCCAGATGTTCATCGACGACACCACCAGCGAGATTCTGGACGAGCTCTACCGCGTCTCCAAAGAATACTCGGGCAACAAGACCGAGGCCCACAAGGTGGTCAAGGACCTAATCAAGATCGCCGTCAAGATCGGCCTCCTGTTTCGCAACAACCGCTTCAGCACCGAGGAGCTGATGTTGGCCCAGGACTTCAAAAAGAAGCTGCACCAGGGCGCGATGACTGCCATCAGTTTCTACGAGGTACACACTTGCAATCTTGTCCTGAAGCGAAATTCTAAATCTCAAATCGGACAATCCGTGGAGAAAAGTAACGATCGTCTGTGGTGTTCCAACAGGTGGACTTCACCTTCGACAAGACAGTGATGTCGGAGCTCCTGACGGGATGCAGGGACCTCCTGCTGCGGCTGGTCAACAGCCACCTGACGCCAAAATCCCACGGGCGCATCAACCACGTGTTCAACCATTACGCCGACCCCCAGCTGCTCACCCGGCTCTACCAGCCCGACGGGCCCTTCCGGAACAACCTGGAGCACATCTGCAAGGGACTCAACAAGCTGCTGGAGGACGGGACAATATGACGGTGCCCCCACTGCCGAGCCCCATTCCCTTGGGACCACACTGACACTCCACACTCGACACTGTCCTGCTGCTAAGAGAGCAAATTTTAAGGAGGGAGGCCCCGCCAAACGCTCTACTTGGGAACAAAACTGCCGGAGATAGATTTTTTTTTCTTTTTCTTTTGTTGTGAGGCGTTGTCATGACAACAGGTCAAATCCGAACTAAAGGGGTTCACACTATTTTAAAATCATGAATACGCTGATGTTTGATGGAAAGAGGAAGAGGGAGTCTGCTGATACAATGCTGCCCTCTGATGGCCAGGACGTTGTGGAAGCATCCAGAAATCAGAAAAAATAAAACAGCCAATTATAAAAATGACGACGATGATCATAATAAAATAAGGCCTGACTGTGGTGTCAACGCTGTGTGTGGGCTCTGCATTTAATTATCCGTCCATTCATGTTCAACACTGCTTATCCCGTGCAATAATCGGTGTAGAATTGCATATTAATTAATCAAATCAGTCCTGTAGTTGAAATGATATACATTCAATTACATGTACTAAATTAATAAATATATATTGAAACGTGATTAATTAATCGCATTAAATAATCAACACAAATTAGTATCATCATATCTATTAAATTACAAAAAATGGGCATAATAAATTCAATTATTTTAAATAATGCACATGTAAAATAGATGCTTTGAAAAAATTAGCATGTAATAATAGATTACATTTACGAACTAAAAATAAGTCATTTTTTTCAAAAATTTTCAAAACAATATTTTTTCAATTAATATACATACGTACAAGCATGTATTGATTTAAGAAATTGTAACCATAGTTAATTCAACTGAAAAGATTAAATCAGGCGTAAATAAATGTTTTTATGAATTAAATAAAATGCATGACATTTGTTAAATAAAAATATGTATTCATGTACTAAATAACGATACTATTCGTACAACCAATCATTGTCAATAACGTTTTGCTAAATTACATGTATTAAATAATATCAAGTTTTTAAATTATTATGAAACCTAAAACACTTGGTGAGCAAACACACTACTCTGTGCGATGCACTTTTCAAACATCAAATATTTAATAAACTCTACATAACCTTCCTCTCAACACGATTATGCCAATTATCATGAAATCATACCACCAGTGTCCTGTAAGAAATAAGCTTCATTCAGTGCATAAGTTAATAAGCGGGTAACAATATTGCCTGTTATTGCGAGTTGGGCCTGTGAGGCCACTTCACACACGTCTCCTGACCGCCAACATGTGACTTGCCTCCATGTGACATGTCACACGCAGTCCATATGCAGCACCACATCGGGATGAAATAGTGTTCAAAATGTATTTCAAAGCATACCCGGGGCTCAGTGTCACACACCACGTTAGTGTTGTCGCTTCACAGCTCGAACATGTCGTCCTCTCGCTCCCTCAGCTTCATTGTCAGCTTAGTAGTGGTGGGCGGCACCGCGGCGGCGGATGGCGGCGCCCGTTGACGCCTGCCCGAAGGTGACCGCGGACGCTCGCTCAACCTGCTGGAGCAAATCGTCTCCAGGTCGGCTAGCCTGACAGAGGAAAGCCCAAGAGAGGAAACAGACGAATCAAACATTGGCCTTTTGGTTAACTTTGTTTCTCAGCTACATTCCATGATCTTTAGAAGAGGTCATTTTGGACTCTTATCGCGTGTAGAAAGGCAGCTAGACAGACCGACCGACAGATACTCAAGATATATACAGTACTGCAGACTGACAGACACAGTGAGTTCGACTCATACGGTTGTTGGATCGATAGACCGGCAGACAAACTGATCCGACGGATGGAATGAATAGTGCTCGATAGAAGTGTATTTTGACCTCTTCTCCGCATCCTGCCATCTCCTGGCGGCTGCCCGCTTGGACTCGCTGATAACGCTGTCCAATCGGCTGAAGAAATCCGCCGCCGTCAATTCTTTGGTGGTGCAAGAGGGGCTCGCCGTCGTGCCGTTATCGGTCCGGAAAACCCGGTTGCCCAAACGCGCATCTTTGTCATCGTCATCCTCCTCCTCTTCGTTGTCAGCATCGGTTGCAGCGTTGTGAGCCTCTGAGTGCGACGGCACGGGGATGAACAAGGACCTCTTCAGGAAGATGGAGTCATTGGTGTACAGACGGTTGACTCGTTTGATTTGCTCCGTCTGAAAGGTAACGGCAACTGTTGGAATACACGATCATAAAAAGCATATCCAACTTTTTTTTAAATGATAAATTACACTGGGCATCACATTTTCGCTTTTTTTTTTTCTTTAATCAGAGATGCAAGTAAACTTTTTCTTTTTTTCACTGCTTCAGCACACCCTCATGATGAGAAGCGAATTAGAAAATGGATGGTCATGGTCAGGAATGGTTTAAATTACAACGTCTAGTAAAAATCCACATTGCGTAAGCTTTTATTGATCAAATTTAAAAACAACAAAAATGAAAATATCTAAAAAAAAACCTATTGTATGAGGGGGGGAAAAAAGACATTTTTTAAAATCTGTGTAAAAATGTGATTCGGGATACATTGTCATCTCTGATTTAATTTGCTATTGATCAATGTTATAGGAGAAATGTATTGAATTATTGTAATCAATTATTTTTGTTACATCGATATTTGCATGCATCTTATTATGGGTTTGTTCCATGCAATCATTACATCGTTTCACATGGGATATCATAAAAACACTGCATATTATAATCTGTGATTTACTTTGCTTCAAATATTGTCATAATAGTTTGATCGTGGCTAATGGTGGAAATAACTGAAATGTACTTTGCGACTGTACCTGGTCGATTTTCAAGTATCTGTTGTATTTGATTTTCTGATGTCTTTGAACGTTTGCTCCCTGTATTTGCAAACAGGGTAGTAAAAAAGTAGTTTGCAAACATTTGCAAACTACTTCCTCCTCCTTGTCAAAACTGTCTCTTTTTTTTAAGTAAAAGACAAATATTTAAATGGATTAATCCAATATTGTAAACAAGACAGAAAGTACTAGAGGCTACGTACAGTGACTCCATATTTCAGGGCGAGGCCTTGGAGGGTTTCGCCGGGCTTGATGGGATGTTCGATATGTCTTCGTCGGACCGGGGACAGATTGGACCGGACCAGGCTGCCGTAGGACCTGCTGCTGCGGCCGCCTCGCAGCAGGCCGCTCCCACCGGCGTCCGCAGGCTCTTTCCCCGCGGACATGACGGCGAGAGAAGGAAGGAAGGAAGGAATCACTTGGATCCGGTCAACTTTCGTAATTTCGTAGAATCGCACACATGGCGGTTTCGTAATGACCAACGTGATTTTTCGGTTTTGTGCTTGTTTTTGTTTTTTGTGTTTTAAAAAGTCAGTTGCTTAATCGGCGCTCCAAAATAACGAGCGATGTAATATCCGTAATGTCAATCCATGCAGAGTAGGGTCAACATTACAAAGAAGAGTAAAATATAGAATAATTATAGAAGCGATAAAAACGGCGAAAAGTTCCAGTGGGAAAAGACAAAAGTTGAGCTTTCCGCCGTCTCCTGCTCGCTGCCGCATGTTGCCATGGCTGCCTTGTGAGTGACAGCTCCCATGATGCATTGCGGGTGATGCATTCATTAATGCTCGGCATTGAAAGTATCCATATCATTTTGTAACCGTGTTACGATGCAATAAAATACAATTATTTAAAATATTACGAGACCGGCCACTTATCGTGACGGCTTCAAATAATTCTAACCATAATATTTACCCCTACTTTGAAAGCCTCATTATCTTGTCGGCTAGACCATAAGTAAACACGCTAACGAGGCTGTTACTCAGCAGCACTGCATGTAAGAGACATACTATTAAAAGCGAAACTGACGATAAGAGTCAACATAATATCCTGAGGAGGACGTCTTTGTCCGGTTTACGTTTTGTCAGTCGATACATGTTTTAAGCAGGCTGTTAAGTTAGCTAAACAGCAACAACGTAATGACTAAAGCTGCAGTTTTAGTGACAGCTCCCATGAGGCTTTGCGCATGATGCCTTCAAGGGCGCACGTCATTGGCTGTGATAAATGAACCCGTTACTGCGTTACAATGTAGTTGTTTTCAAACGCAAAACTCAGTATCAAATGGATAGCTGTTTTGTTTTTCAATTCGGAAGCTATCCACTTTAGTTAAAACCTTTAAAAACTGAAATGCCAAATTAACCATTACTTTGAACGCCACAGTACGCTAGCTAAGTTGATAACGTGTTACTAAAGTACTGTTTCAACATCTTATGGTAGTGCTAAACAAACATGTCTTTTAAACGGGAAGGTAACGACAAGAGTCAGCTAAATATCCTCAAGGTGAGTTTGAATATAATAGCATGTGTTGTGATCAATGGATACATATTACAGTGCGCAAAGTAAGCCAATTGTTAGCATACGTAACGCTCCAATTTAACGACAAAAAAACGGAAATAGACTGCATTACTTACAATTTGTTGTCGGTAGACACTCTTGTTGTGTTTGCTTGCAGAAACGTCGCGTCGCAGATCTCCTGTCAAACTTTATACCAGAGGACGAAGCAACACTTCTGAGCAATGGAAGGTAAAATGTAAACACTGACCACACCGTGATTGTCTGTAGCCATTCCAACTCATGTCATCGCCCAATCACCACCATAAAGTTGTTTTGTTTAGATACACTTGTCTTGTGTGCAACTACCGCCCTGTGTTTGACACCGTCGACATGCTGACAGTCCACAGGAAAGGGAAAAGGCATCTAGAAGGTGAGTCAAATGTACTGGTGCATTTCAACTGGCTTACTGTAACACAAAACCCTATGATTAGTGTGAAAATGTTGACTTGTGGTCTGCATTTACAAATTTAAAGTCACCGCTGAGCTGCCATATCTTTATTCAGGATGCAAATAATACGCCTGACAGTCACAGTTGAGTCAATTAAACATTTCAAGTACAATACGTTAACGTAATGTTTTTGGAATGAGATTTAAATCGATGACTAGATCATTTGTGGATGTGTTTAGGTTTAAAGGCATTCTATGGGAGGAAGGCCCAGCTGAAGCACGAAATAACAAAAAGGAAACAAGAAAACTTAATCGAAGCTGAAGACCAGCGGCAGGTGGGTGGCCCTTGCTGCACATGTCGATGCACTTTTCAATAAGATAAGATAAACCGGAAGTAGTGGTGCCCGGAGTAGAAATTCAAATGTTACAGTAGTCGAGGATAGAACAGTGCACAGCCGCATGTTAATCATCACAAGTTAGTGATATTGGGCTTTCTGAATGAACCGAAAGCACATTCTGACCTTTGCAGGTGAACTTCAAATTATCTTCTCTAAACCTTTAAGCGCAATCGTTCAAATGTTTCCAGTTTCAATACATTTTGCTTCTGTAACAAAGAGCAACATTGCAAAAATGTGCAAGTTTTTTTTTTTTTTAATTTAATGGCCCTTCCTATGGGCCTATGTGGGTTTTTGAGTTAGTCTGTTGATGACATGCTGTGATACTTTTTAGCTCAGTCGCCGTATACCTCTGTTCCTGCCATTTAAAACAAAGTAGCTTTTAACTACTTGTATGTAAGGCGAGGCAAAGGCATCTTTATTTTAGCAAATTTCATACATACACATAAAAATGAGTTTTTGTTGTATTTCTAAGGAAGGATCCAGTTCAGCAGCTCCTTTATTGGCACAAACGAGGAAGCTGACCCATCACGCTTTGCTGAGGACGGCCCCATATAACAGCTGCCATCAAAGAATTAGGCATGCCGCATTCATGTTTCATGCCATCTCACAAAAGCCCAAAAGAGAAATCAACTTTTTTAATGTTTTTTTTTAAGCAGAAAAACTGTGAAAGGCCCAGGAAACAGCCGAAGTCCACTTGTTCATGTGGCGTCACCTTGTGGAGCTACGGAGTCAGCTGATGTTTCGAGCATGCCAGGTGATATTGATTCCATTGATATTGATTTATTTGAGTTAATCTGTCCATGCTGAAGGCTCAAAATAAGCGGTTCTGCATTGTATTTTGCGCCTCGATCAAACACACCTGAACGCAAAACTGAACGGGCGGTTTATACGGCAAACGGCAGAGCTGCCAAATGTTGCAGAAATCGGTTTGTAAAACGCCTTGACTTGGTTGAATGCAGGCAGTGACCAGTCACATTCACCAAACCCCACAGGAGGGCGTCCCCTGTCTGCGACGCCAGCATCTGAGCCCATGTCGGCCCAGAGGAGACGCGAGCTGGAGCATTATCTCAAACTGAAAAGGTACACCGCTGTCCATGTTTTCACACACGTATGGACGCTAAGTGCGTCATCTTACCCGCAGCGACGGATGGCTGCAGGACACAAGTGGCCGCTGGGTTAAAGACGGCGATGTGGAGTTTGATTCCGATGAGGACGAGCCTCCTTCGCTCACAAGCGTGCCTTCAAGGGACACCTGTGAATAGCCATGAGGTTCCCTCTCTCAAACCTCAAGACTCACACTTCCTGGATAACTGAGATGCTCCGATGTGAAATGTGACGCCTCCCTTGCCCCGTGTGTACCCCTCAGAGTTTCGACATGATTCCCGCTCAGCTTAAGTGTAAACCTGCAGCGGACGAGCTGGTCGGGTGCTAATTTGGGGCGTGATTCCACCAATTAGCGTCGCGCTCAGCAAAGTGGCGGTAAATTAGAGAAGCACGCGAGGGTCAGGGGAGCTAAGTCAGGGGGTGCGGGTAAGAGGGGTGGGTGCTGGACACTTCTCAATGCCGCTAATGTGTCGAATGCATCCTGCATCCAGGAGGAGTCATTCAATACATCCAGTTGTCAGAAGCAGCAATCGTCAACTCCACCATCGTAGTCCATAGTGGTGCGACACCGCCATCTACAGGAATCTGTTAGTCATTACAGTGGTTGACAAACCTGAATTTCACAGACCTCTTCCTCCAGCGCCTGCCTGTTGGAAAAACAAACTCGACGAATATATACGCCTCATTCAAATCTAAAGTGCAATCATATTCATAAATGAATGGCTTCTGGTTTTTGAAATGTAAATTACATCATAACTTCCTCGTCCACCACTTTGGACGAGGGAGTCAAGTTCAGCGTTCGCTTCAATGATATCTGGCGCCATCTAGCGTCGTGAATGAGTATATGTCTAGACCCCGAATATAAGACTACCCCCACTTTTTCAGTCTTATTTCAATGCAAAAAACACCGTCTTGTATTCGGGCCAATACAGTAATAAAGCCAATCCCAGAAGGGAAACAAATTAAAAGATCAAAACTTTGAAAAGCTCAAATAGTGGTCGCCATGGAACTCGGCTGGCCATCACTTTAAGGAGAACAAAGATGAAAAACATGACAGGCAAGGAAGAGAAGGAAATGCCAGCCATGTTGTGGAAATCCTGGGAGGTTAGCAGCTGTTACTACCCATAAAACGCCGAGAGTGCAAAGGAGTTCCTCTTCTATGTGGAACGCCGTAACTGAAGCCCGGCCATCCAGATCTGTTTCACTTTGCGTCCCGGGAGGATAAAAATAGCTCAGGTGCTTGTGGGAAGTGCTTGGATCATAAGTGACTTAAAGGAGATTTGCATGATTAAAATGAAACCTTAGAAGGTTGTCAGCAGACCACATGCCAGAGGTGTGGAAATTACGGAATTAGGGATGGGCAATATGGCCTTCAAATAAAATCTTGATTTTATGAACAAAAATCTGATTTGCACTACCCCCCCCCTCCCAATTTTAATCACCCAGCTGGTCTTTTGTTGAGGGTACACATACCTCATTTTTGTGTGTTCTGTTCTTCAAAAAAACAGCCAATGAAAGGTGTACAAATGTTTACAAAGAGGATTTGAATAAATATTTTATTGAAAGTATTTACAGACGCTCTTCCCCCCCACACATGAGATGAATCATCATGTCACATGTCCTAAAATAAAACAAAGATGCTCTGTGTGACAAGTGACGAGTTCTTCCACCCTTTGTCTTCATCTCAGCCTCTGCTGCCGAACTGGACGAATAAGCAAGCAAAAAAAAAAAATGTTAAACTTGCACGGTGCGATTAAATGGGTCAGAACTTTTTAGTCATTTTATCATTCATATCCTTCCATTTTCAATAAATTGGCTCACAAAATTAGCATCAATGGCACGGCAGCTACAGACCTTTTAAGCAACTTAAATTTGAAGACGAGGTAGCAACACAGACACGGCATATATTCTTTATCCTCTTCAAAAACGACTAATTTCACATCGTTATTGTCACGTCTACATCTAGTATGTCAATTATTGTATTATTCCGCCCCCTGGTGGCCAAGGCGCACACACATGAAGGAGCGGCACAATGCCCATTGAATTATCATGATGCACAAACTGTTTAATTCTTACGCATGTCGTTGTTTCGTGTCATGGCCATGGCGGCACGGGCGCGCGGGCCCTGCTGCGTGAAATGGTATCCGAACTTGAGGATGCTGGAATTGTTCTCCAGCATGGTGGCGATCTCCATTTCCACCGAGTCGCCAAGCTTCTGTCGCTGTGAGGGGAGAACATCCTGTCACCGAAATGTGGTCACCGAAGAAATTCAAGGGCTCATTGGATAACTTCCAAACATCCATTGCCTATAACTCTTGTTTTCACCTCCGGACAACTTTACCCTATCATGCACCCTGTCACCTGAAAATAGGATAAGCTGTCCACTGTAGTAACCACTGTCCCTGAAAGGGTTGAAGGCGTGGCTGAAATGGAGGACAGAAATGGAATTGACTTGGCAAGTCCCAGAGTCCAGTCCTCGAGAGCCCTTCTCTAGCCTGTTTTAGATTTCTCTCTCCTCCAGCTCACCTTTTTTAAACGACAGCTGATCAGCAAGCTTTGCAGAAGCCTGCTTAACATCCTGATTGTTTGAATCAGGTGTGTTGAAGGAGGCAGACAACACCCCTGCTTCAGAGTCTTCGGTGAAGCTCAGGAGGTTTTAGATGATTTTCGATGGGAGGAAAACCACAATAGAACAGAAACTACAACCAGGGAGTCCAGATTTAAAACCTTAACGAACCTCAGAACTGTGAGGCAGACATGCTAACCACTATTCCACCATACTGCCTCTCGTGCGTTCTTTCTGACCTGATTGTCGATTTTGAGCTCCACCAGCGTGGCATTACTGGCCATGGCCTTGATGACGGCCATCATGCCGTCGGAAGTGATGAAGTTGGACTCGATGTTAAGACTCTGCAGGTTGGTGTTCTCCTGCAGCATCTCCGCACATGCCTGCGAGGCGCAAAAATACAAATACACACACATGAGCTGACATGACATCATTTTCATTCATTGTTAATGGTTGCCAAAAAGACGCTGGACTCACGTAAGCCACGGGGTCGTTGCTACGAGTGGCGGCGATGCTCAGAACCACCACGTGAGAGTTTCCCTTCATGGCCTCGAAGATCTCCTTCAGTGTCGGTATGGGAATGTCCTGAAACCGTGAGGCCGAGGTGGGGTTGAATCAAAAAATTGAATCACGTTTTAGATTCATCGCGAAACGTCTTCAAACAAACAAGAACGGTGCAGTTGCCTTGATTCAACCTTTGCTGATTCTTGTAGACAATGCCAAATATAAACAGGAAGACTTGTCAAGTCATGTGGTTCGAGTCCAAATTAAGTTTTGTGATTACCAAGTTAAAGTCGAGTAAAAAGTCTGTCTGAAAGACTTGACTTGCCCATCAAGACAAGTATGGTTCCTCAGGCCTCCAAGAGCCCGCGAGCGGTAGCTTGGGGGGGGTCCACAAAAAAACTACATGTGGGTCTTACTCCTTCCTAGCTTAGCATTCACCCAGTTAATGGCTCTGATTTGATTAAAGCTAATGACCTCGTTTTAGCTCATCAATTTTCGACTTTGAAATCAGAATATTACGGACTCCAAAATTTTGAGAACCTACCTAAAGACATTTCATTGGCTGTCATATACTTTCAGCCGACCTATTTGACGCCCTGTGAACATCGGGCTTTACCTTGATGTTGTTAAAGTTGACTGCGGTCAGGCTGCTGTCGTTGTTTTGGATCCTCTCCAGCGTCTCCTCCACGTTGGTAGGGTTGGGTGGCTCGTCGGGGAAGATCTTGAACGGGTCTTCTTTCACCACGCCTAAAGGGTACACAGGAGAAATTAATAAGCTCCCAAAAGAAATCGCAAGCTACGTCGACTATTACTACGTACTGTTGATGCCCTCCGTGTTGGCGATAGTTCCAGTGGTGCCCAGAGCGTCGTAGTACTGCTTGTTGCTCATCAGTGTGTACATGCCCAAGATGGCTGCGGGAAGGGGTGAGAAAACATTGGCAGGTCATGTTGTGGTTTAATCTGTGAGTGGCATGCAATTGCCATCCAGGTAGAAGACAAGGAAATGGACACTGTCGAAATATTTGAGTATCATCATAATTTGGGAAAATGACTGCAGTCAAAATCAAAGCACTGGTCCAGGGACGGCATGTAGTGTTATGTCCAGTTTTAACACACGATGGAACGGTTAGGACATTAGTTTAGGGACCAAAATCGAACTATCGGGTCTGTTATGGCCTTTATTGTTGTTGGTACTGGGTCAGTGTTGAAGGAGCACATACAGTATGATGAGACAGATGCAATTGTTTGTTGGTCTCAGCTGACTTCAGAAGAGTCAGTCTGATATTTGACTGTGTGTAAGTGAGACCTCAACGCCGAGAAAGATCTTTAAATTTAGCGCAGCGCATCACAAATGGTCTATTCTGGTGTTTCTTGACCTCAGCCAGGCCTTAGCAAGTTGACTGTGGAATTCTCTTTAAGATACTTGAACTCCGGTCAGACAGTCTTCCTCTTTCGTTTCTAACCGGACACACGTAGAGGCCCTCAGGGGTCCATTCTGTGCCCACTGATCTTTTAACCTGGTTATTTGACTTCAGAGTCAGATTTTGAAGGAAAAAAAAGATTCGTCCATTCATTCCTGAAAATGCCAATGGCTTGACTTCACATCTGCAAGAAATGCAGATGTGAATTGTCGAGTTTGCAGGTGACTCCATACAACACAAATGAAAAGCAGTTGTCACAAAAATGCGTATGCAAGGAAAGTCAGCCATTGCCAGGAAACATTTTTCAGTATACCAGTACATTTTGAGCAGCCAAATATTACTTCAGTATTTTTACATTTTGTCAAGGATTTAGACTTTTGATACAATTTTCTTCATGTGTTGATTTAGATTAGAATGCAGTGATCCCTATTTGTGTTTTGTGCATGGAAAAGGCCACAATAAGGATTTTTTTAGCTTCACACACTTTTTTTTTAAACATGCTGCAACAATTTTCTATTCTATTTTTGATGCATTTTGATGCATAGTCGTGTTAGCTTAAATAAGAAGTTTAGACCTCGAACTACAATTTGACTGTTACCGTGAGGGGGAAGCAGTGTGTCTCATGCTGTAACCTGCCTCCCATGAAAGTGTGTCATACACCAACTGCTGTGACACCGCCACCCCCACCCTTCCACCCATCCCTTGTGACCCCATCAAGGAAAGGCAGGCCAGTGAGACAGCTGCCTGCTTAGCCATAAACACCCGCTGCGGCCCTGACAGTAACCCTGCTAGCTTTACGGCTCCAGCTAGCCAGGCAGGGGAGCGGCGACTGATGCTAATATTGTCAATAAAACAGTTAATTACATTGCTGATCTGCAGTTGCGCGCTCTCTTTTACGCCAAGCTTTTCATCCCCTGCCAACACGCTGGCCATAAAAGCTCAACAAACGGCTGACGGAAGCTAACCGAGCTTTAATCCTCATCTGGACCTGGTCCAGATCCAAGGCCAGGGGCAGCCAGTGAGGGGCCAGGCTCTGTGGGTCTGTCTGTCTGTCCACATGTTTTGGACCTGCTTTGGAATCGAGAATTGATCCTTCACTTTTATGGCTTTTACAAACACATCAAATCCAAATATATGCTACGACTACAGTTCTTAGCTGACCCCCAAAATTTGGCTCACCATTCCGGAACATGTGTTTAAACAATTAACAGGCTTAAATATAAAATATATGAGCCACAGGCCATCTTGGGTTTATTCTGTCAACGGCCGTGTGTTTTACAAAGATATCCTATCTTCCGCCCCACAGAAGCCGCTCCACCCTACCAGCGCGGCGCGTTTTATTTTTGAGCTGCTGACTTCGGGGAATCGGATCCTGTCGCATGTCTGTCGTGGCTGATGGGACGTCCGAGTGCAATTTATATGTGGGTCAGTCCAGTCGGTGTGCCGGCATACTGAGGGTTAAAAAAAAAAAAAAAAAAAAAAAAACCAAACAAGCAATTAAAAAAAAATACGTAACATGGCAGCGCAGCACGATGCTTGTTCTTCTGTCCATTACACGTATGGATAGTTTGAGGCTGCATTTGGGTGCGAGAGGTTGACAAACAAGCAAGGCGTTAAAGACGCGGTCTCACCTGCAATGTCGCACATTTCGGCGTCTGTGGCATTTTTGAGCGCCTCCTCTAGCTCGGGCTCCAAGATGACCTGCTCGTGCTGGGGAATCTCAGCCGCTTTTTTTGCCACAAAGGCTTTTCCTGGAGGCAAATCGACAAAGAACACTGTTGATACAGATGCTAGGATTATTATTATTTTTTTCTTCCAAATGTGGGTGTCCAAACCCTGGGGTCCGCTATCTGTAACTTGGAGGGGGGGGGGGGGGGGGGGGGGGGAAAAAAAAAA
>CAAKHF010001950.1:10316-24522 GCA_901007745.1 Hippocampus kuda | reverse complement strand
GGGGGGGGGGGGGGTGACTTTGGAAGCTGCCATTCTGAGCAAGGTCAACTACACGCGGCCCTTTTTGGCTGACGGCTGGGGTGACGCCACCTACGGTCGCGCCCGTCTGCGCTGGGCTCTTGAACTGGTCGACCAAAACCTGCTGGTGCCACGCGTGAAAAGGCATGCTTTTTGGATTGGGGAGAAAAATACGGCGGACTATCCTCCCGGCCGCAGATAACTTGGCTTCATTTTCATCGTCTCAATTGGAGATGCTGCGGTGGTGATATAATTAAGCTATTTAAAAGGAAAAGATAATTGACCCCTACAGGAGAAGGGGAAAAAAAGTTTGAATAAAAATGAAGTGATTTTTTTTTTTTAAAGTAAAAAAAAAATTGCAAGCTTTACTTTTTTTTTTTAGTAATGCCTCTCCATCCACTTCTGGTTCCTGTGGACAGACACGAAACACATCGACATGTCCGACATGTGTCTTTCAACGATGCGCTGTTTGACTTCATTCCGACTTTATTTTGTGATGAACTTCTTTCGACAGTCAGGAATTTAATACGGGACTGAAAACAATGCCTGCACTTTAGAAAAAAATTGACCAAGGACTCCACTCTACGAGTGGACGTACGTCAGCGTTGATTTGCCAGCAGCATATTACATAACTGTCAAAAAGTAGAAATGCATTGAGCGTCATCATTTGACTGTCAATGAAATCCATGCTCCTCCCGTGGCCGATGTGGAATTCTTCGAAACCTGGGTTCGAATCCAGACTCCCCAGACGAAGGCTTGCCAAGGACGGGACATCCTTCTCAGAATGTTTCTTCGTCCACGCGTGTCCCGCCATTGGTTGGCAAGCCCCGACTGCCCCAACACAGCTGGGAGAGGCTCCCTTGGGCGACCCCTTGTGAGGATTAAGCACTTTCAGAAATCAATGGGGATTTAGGCCCAATTTATGTTTCCTATTTGGAGAGATATCTTTTAACATGAAGCTACACGATAATAAACACGCGATGGGACAGATGTATCCGTGACCCCGCCCACCCTTCGGAAAAAAAACAAAAAAAGAAGCAGCAGCAGCAGCAAGCACTCTCTGTGAGTCCCTCTGTTTGCTGCTGTGTTGTTTATCCCAAGGGCCTTGAGGGAAGTGCGTTTGCCTGCTGAAGCGTCGTCAAGTCTCCAACAGACATTGCGAGTTTGCTGCCGCGCTCTGCCATGCTGGAGGAGATCTCTGTGAATGGGAGAGGAATGCATTGATTTGATGAATGAGCGCATGTTTGTGGAAGCACTGGTGGCCAATGTGCAGTCTGGTGCAAAGAGGCTTTTTCCTTTTTCCTTCTTTTTTTTTTTTGGGTGGTTCCGACTTGACAACACAGCCTTCAGCGCCGGAGCGCAGAATGGAAGAGTCGCAGCTCAGTGGAAGACCAGCGCTGGTTCTTTGACTTATTTCTTTATTTCTTTTTCCAAACATGCCGGTTTACACCCGACGTAACGTGACATGTGCCCCTGCACCTTTTGGAACGATGTTAACATTGAGACACGGCCGTCATCAGAAGAAATAGTCCAACGACGACAAATGTGACTCGTTTTCAATCCGTGGGGGGAACACCGAGCGGGATGTCCAAGTCTTATCTCAGCCAGATGCAACGTTTTGCTTTTACGTCTTCCCTTAAGCCTGGGCAACTGAACTCAAAGTGTTTCAGGCTGTTTCCATTTAACGAGGTGTCGCACTCGCATACTTGAAGACGCATACATATGCTACCAAAGTGCCTTTGAGTTGATAAAACTCCTCAGTCGGCCCGTAGAATCTTTTTGAAAGGAACCAATTAATCCACATACGAGGACGATAAAGTTTCACATTAGACCCACGTGTTTTATGGCCCCCCCCTACCAAAAACTGTACATCATTTCAATGCATTTTACGATTTGTCGTCATGGTACGGTTCATACATTAAAGGTGCTGCGTCATTTTTGAAGGTCCCATAAAGCCACCTTCGTGCATGGTGGCTGTCTCACTGGAATTAAACCTCGCCATGTGTTGGCAGAAGACGCATGAGGGAGAAGCAGGAGGCTACGACCCCACTTTAGGTTGCGGGGGATTCACGGCAATTCCCAAAGAGAGAGTTGTT
The DNA here is from genome assembly GCA_901007745.1 of Hippocampus kuda. Classification (NCBI taxonomy): domain Eukaryota; kingdom Metazoa; phylum Chordata; class Actinopteri; order Syngnathiformes; family Syngnathidae; genus Hippocampus; species Hippocampus kuda. Next base: position 22,408 of record CAAKHF010001950.1, on the reverse strand, counting down.
TTTGAATTTTTTTCGGTTAATTCTTGACATGTTGTGGTTGCAATCAAAACGCTTTCTTTGTGGCTTTGGTCGGCATCTGTAAGCTCCGGTGCACCGCGAGAAATGCGAGTTGCTTCACAAAGGCGCATGTGGTGATGAGCTTTGTTTTTGCCACGACATTTCATGACACCCTTGAACCAGCCGCTGTTATGTTTCGATCTGGTTGCGTTTGCTTTCGATTCCTCACGTGCCCTTTTTTTCGCCACCTGTTCTCGTCATCAGTGTTCCTTGTGTGGAACCAATCGGCTCCCTCAAGCCTTTGTGTGTTGTCCAGGTGTTTCTCGTTGTCTCGTCACTTCGCTTGGATTTCGTTCCCTGACTTTCTGTCAGTCTTTGTTGGGTCATTGTGAGCTGTGAGTATGTGAGCATACGTGTGCTCCTGTCATGTTTTGTTTCCTGTTATAGTTTGGTTTGATACTTGTGATTTCCAGGCATTTTTTTGAGTACTTTGACTGAGTGTTTTTTTTTTCCATTGTACTGCTGTGTGTATTTTTTGTTCAATACATTTTGGTCAATCCACCCTGCTCCTCCCTGCCTCCCTGCTTTTTGGGCTCCTACAACTACCATCACGCAGAACGTGACAGCCGCATGTTGTATTTCAAGTGGCGGCGAGGAACAACGAGGTCTTGCTGTTGGCTTCCAGCAGGGGTTCTCCCCTACATTTGGAAATCAACAATGAAGGAAAAGATGAGAAGCCAACGCTTAAAGAGCACCTACACATCCCGCTACTGAAGATATTCGGAATGTTTTGGTCCCAATTTCGGCCCTTCCTTGACGAGGATGACTAACGGCAGATCATTTTATGTTGGATGCGATTATCGTGTGGTGTGAGGTGTGATATGGATGAATGCGTCCCACTCATGGGTGGTGGCCTACAATCTGAAGTATGAAACGTCATCATGAAGAGTGTCGAAAGCACAAAAACAGTCCAAACTAAAACGCAGAGTCAAAAGCCATGAAAACAAGTTTTGAAGATGGGAGCGAGGGGGCCCGGGGGGGGCTTGCCCAACATTCATTCCAACGAGAGGGAGCGGCAACGGGAAAGGCTCCATCCCCCAGAACAATACTGGAATATGTAAACCAACAAGACAAGGGTGGCCCAAGACTTACAATTCTTTTTTATTTATTTCCAGTCGTGCCTTTTACAGCCAAAAAAACAATATTGAGCTGCTTTTCACTCACTTGCATGTTCCAAAGACTTCCTCACGGAAGCGATTGCCAGAAACGGCGTCGTGCGCGAAGTCACGGTGGAATGTGGCAGAAGGCAACGGCAACTCGACAGTCCGGTTCGACGTCGGCACGTGACGAGCCAGACCCAAAGGTCACCATCTTCAAAGCTCGGTAGCAGCTTCAAAAAATGCTGTTCCGCTCCTCTGACAGCTTCATGATGTTTGTGTCAATGTAAACCCGAGCGTGTCTTTTGCCACTTATGTCAAAGTGAGACTTTCGCATTGTGGCTTGAAAGCAATTCCTGACCCAAAAACAACAAAAAACAATGAACTGACTCTCTATGCCGCCTGCCCAACAACACATTTTTGGGGGGCGGGGACTTATCGCTCGTACGCCGAGCTTTGAGTTGCGACGCAATGGGAGCCGTTCACCCGAAGCGGCACGCGCTTTCGCAAAGATTCTTCATGAGCAGAAGCGAAGATTGCGTCTGGAGCCGAAGCCGAGCTCGTGATTGACATCCAAGTTGAAGCGATCCAGTAACACGAGCGCCGGCCCGCTCGGTCTCAAAACTCCGCAAAGTCAGGCGCGAACTTTTTTCTCGGGGAAATTTGTCGGTAAGGCTGACACAAATAAACAGCTCCCGCATCCATATGCCCGTAACTTGAAAGACAAAAGGAGGACGGCTCTATCGTGGTCGTAAGGGGAGGATTTCGCCCCTTATCAAAGCAACGCAGGGCAAGATTAAAGAGTCAAAATCCGCCCCACGTGCGCGCGGCGCCTTTGCATTTTGCTCCCGCTCGCCTGCCCCCGGTTATCCTCCATCCTTCTCCTCCCTCCCTCTCTTGCCAGGCTCTCTCCATCCATCCCTCCGTCCGTCCCTCCTTCTTTTGCCCGCAGGAGCTTGCATTAATCAGTCCTTTCCAAGGAGGTCCTGCTACTGTAGCTGTTGTTTTCCCTCCCAATTTGTTACCATGTGGATGCGGCGCGCCGTGTCAATCCTCGCGCGGCGGAAGCGCACGGCCGATCAATAACAACAGACCGTTGGCGCGTCGGTCTGTCTGCTCTTTCGGTCCGGCCACCGCCTCCAGTTTGCGTGCATGGGGCAGATATTGGACGGAAACCTGACCTGAATACAAAACAAGGATGATCTCCATTGAAAGCAGTCTTCAGCACGGCGCTCCAATCAAACTATTCTCAGAGCCAAACCCGAAGAAAGGCCCGTGTAGGTCGAGAAAGGAGTCACGTGAGTGATATTCAATGCTGCACTCCGGCCGTCTGCAAATTTTGTAAACTATGGGCCATTTGCCGACCTCCAACCATTTCTCAGCTGACCCCAAAAAAAAAAAAAAAAAAAAATCCAAAGGACATTTGACAAGGGTGGCCCTGCGCTTGGTCGGTTAGCACTTCGGCCTTCCTGCATGGTGTTTGCAATGCGTGTTCTCCCCGTGCCTGCGCGGCTTTTCTCTGGGTACTCCGCTTTCCTCCCACATTCCAAGAACATGGCATCCCTCTCTCCGAAATATCATTGGCAGATTTCACACTCACCGTGGGATGAAAGGCCGCCGATTCGCTCGCGTCGGAAAATAGAGGACATCAACACGGCGCATTGCAAGTTTGTTGGGAAACTGACCGTCAAATCTTTGCACATTCCTAATCCTGCCCTAAATGCATCGCCACACGCCAGAGAAAATATCAGCACTGCGAGGCAAACAGTGCAGAAAATAAACAAGGCTTAGAATAACGTGCCCGTTAAAATAACATTCTTCAAAAGGGGTAAGCTGCTTCATCTGCAGTCATCGCAAGTCAAATTTGATGAACCCACACTCAATCTTTTTAGAGCAACCATTAAGTCTCCACACTTTGAGCCGGGTCGGCTCGCTTTTCACCGTTTCACGCTCTCCATATATATCCTCCAATCTCTCAATTGGCAACGTGATGCAGGAGCTTGGGGCCATGCGCGCTGGTTCGGGCCAATTATAGGGATTCTCATCAACGCCTGGCTGCCGTGAGCTGCAGGCACAGGGTGCACGGACCAGCACAGCTTCTGTATAGGTCAACTTTGTAGCCCTCACATCTTTACACAAAGTGGATACCTTGGAGAGGGCGCGCTGCTGGCAGGGACGAGACAAGGTGGGGGGGGGGGGCAAACCAACAAACAAACCAAAAACATGTTACTGCTTTGGCACATGGAACATTCGCATGCAGTCTATGCACGCGCTCTTCACAATATGGTGTCATTTGTAGAAAAGAGCATTTTTTCTTCTTCATTAAAGATGGAATCAATAATTTTTTGGTTGATAGATTTTAATTTTACACACTGTACCCCAAGCATCCCATTAGTTTCACTTTCACCCAAAAAAAAAAAGTATTTAAAAAATAAAATAAGATGAAAAAGGCTCTGCTCGGGCACGATCTGCATCACCGGAAGTTGCTAGCTTAGCCGTCAGCAGTCGCAGCTAGCAATCAGTGACTGTTGCGATATGTCTTTCGTTCTTATTCTTGTAATTGTCGGTCAAAGTTAGTTTCAACGATGGCACTGACAAAGAACGACAATCCGGAGCCAGGAGCAGCATTTTCAAACGCTGCACGTACGGACGGACGATAGTTTCTGCGCTTCGGATGCTGCACAAGTGCGTCCCGTGCCTGGGCCTCCTCAGGTCTCCTCGACGGTAGGCAGTGATTTCCTTCTCCCCAACTCACAAAGTCCTGTAGCGACCTTATTTGTCTGTTTTCCTTAATGTTCGGGGGGCGTTCTGGCTGTTGGTCGTCATGACGTGCGCGTGTGCGTGCGTTTATGCGTGGCGATCGAAGGGGGGTTGGTTGCTTTGAAAAGTAGATGTTGGCTCAAAATAGCTTGGGCGCCCCTGATGTACCTGGTCACCCAATGTGAGATCTGGAAGAACAGCAATGCTTCCAACATGCACCATATTCAAGCATAATTACCACCTTGCAACTGGATTAAATATGACAGAATCTTCTTTAGTGGTAAAGAAGCAAAGCCCACAAAATATTTGCCCCCATATGCATTGGCTTCAGGATGAAAGGCTTGGCCAAGGTTGACAAATTTGCGCCTACACCAGTAAGCTCACCCCCGTCTGTGGAATATTCACCAGTCGAACTTAGAACAGTTGTTGCCTGTGCGTTTGCTACCGAAACACAATCTCAAACATGGCTCGGAACTGTGTGTCTTGGAAAGGGGAACCCAACTTGCGGCCTGTTTGGCGCACTTGCAGCCCTGGAAGTGGATTGTGCTGGAGCGCTGGATTAGCACAACACAGCAGCCAGCCAGTATGTGTGTGTGTGTTAAAAAAAAGTACACGTGCGTGTCTGTGAATTGGCCAGAGGGAGTTTTGCACTTCCGTGCAAGCTGCTGCAAACCTGCTAAGCGTTGCGTTTACAACTTGCAGGATGGTGAGGTAAAATCAGTCCAAAATACGCCCGAGTCGATCTTAAAGGACATTCTCAACAATCATTGTATCTTCAAAACACTGTCGTGAACAAAGGACATTCCATTTTAGAGGCAAAAATGGTTTCTTCCACTTTGTGCTCTCTGGCTGATTTACGAGGCCATCACAGGAATGAGACGACATTCGGCTGTTGGCCACTCCAAAAACTTCCCCAACCGTTTGCCGAATCACAACGTAGGTGCGAGAATAACGCGTTTAGTGGGATTGAGTTCCGGCTTCATTGGATGAGTCCTCGTTGGTCAGGAGAAAAACAACCGACAGGAAAGACATCGGCGGGGAGGAGGCGATTGTCAGGAAGGAGGAGAGGCTGGAAGAGGCGGGACGTGCAGGGCGCCGATTAAATCACAAGGCCGGATTGTCAATTTGCCTTTGAGCATCCCACCGGGGAAACTGTTCCATCCTCTCGAAGAGATACATCATTTTAGAAAAGACCAAAGGGAAGGAGAGGAGAGGAGAAACGGGGTGGTGGGATGACGGCGGTAATACGAGGGAGGGATGTGGAGGGAGTTCGAGGAGGGCTGGCTGGTCGGTTAGGGAATCGCTTTTGCCTACTATATTTAACTGACCCATAAATCTGTTTCTAAGTCCCCTCCATTTCAAATCGAATCGGAAGGAAGAGGAGGGAAGGGAGCCTTGTTCTTTTTTTCGCACCGTCTTTTAAGTACCACGATCCGTGCATTTATCGGAGCGGCGTAATTGGCCCAGCTCCCTCGGCTGGTGGCTCAGTTCCTGGGCCTCCCTCAGGTCCCCCTCGTCTGCGTTTGGCTACGTATGCGTGCGTGCGTGCGTGCGTGCGCGACCGCGCCCGTCCCTTCGCCGCTTGACCGAAGACGATCCCTGACTCATGAGTGCGGCTGCCGTTGATGGGCTCGCTGCTCACAGGGCTGGGTTAGCGCCTTTTTTTTTCCTCTTTCAGCCTTACAACCGATACGATTTCCTATCTACGAAAATAAAAAAAAGCCCAAGTGTGTTTTGTTGCCATCCTCTATTTGACACCCAACCACACGGATGCAGTCGCTCGATGACAGAAGATCGCACGCGCACCGGCGGAGGGTTTACTCCGTGTTCAAGCCGTACCGTGAAGCAATTCACACGCCCGCGTGCCGAGCTGAGAGGAACGGCAACAAATTGGATTTCCCAAGGATGACAGTGTGATGAAAGATTGCGACTTCTTTTTTTCTTCCCTCTCATCTACCGCCAGTGCTGTTCGAGCATGTTGTGATTAAATAAAAACCTTGCCCGAGTTTCAATAAATGCATCATTACAATTGCATTTTCTTGACAAAGATTAAGGGACTGGTGTGATGCGATTGGATTACTGGGGCACATTGAGTCCCCCCCCCCATGAATACTGTTCTGTACATGACATCTGGGGAAAAAAAACAAACTACTATGTGTGCACCAACTACTTATTCATGCACACGAATGACTTTTTCCTGCACACCAATGAAGTAGTGCTGATCCCATATTGGACAAGAGGGTCAGCAAATCGAGCGCACCTTCAGAGACTCCCGTCTCACTGACCTAACGGGTGCCTGCAAAACCCCACAAATGATTGCATCTGACATTTTTATTTGCAACAGTGACAACAAGTTTTCATTTGACCAACAACAAGAAAATCGATCCCGGCGCCCAAATGGTACATGTCCGGTGAAGCAAGCTGGCTCTCAACAAGCAGCCTCTTCAAATGGCTCTCGGCGAGAAAAGATTCCTTGCGATGCCACGCTTTTCATGACGCCTTTCTAACTCATCCCGAGCCTAAAATAAACTTCCATCACGCTGTCCCTGTCCATGAAATAGCTTTGCTTCGACCTTTGAAATTTGAAAGAAGGTGCGTTTGATTTTCATCATCAAGTGACCCGCAAGGAGCCATGGCTACTCCCTGCGCACAAACAACCACTTTGTGCACACTTTCGAACTATTTTGTACACACGATGTAGTGGTCCGTGCCCGCAAAGGAGTTCCTCGTGCAAATGGCATCGTGACAGTATGTGCACAAAGTCATTTTTTAAAATTTATTTGTTTCAAAGGTCATGTGTGGGGCTCCGTAGTTCTGCTCTTGAAATGAACGTACGCCTCTCCTTAAGAGGGATTTTTTTGTCAACGTGGTTTGAGGTACTGCAATAATAATGATCCAAGTATTGGGTCGACTTCATGCACAAACCACGGTGGGATTGACCAAAAGCAAAATCGGACTTGAAGAAGAGTGCGTGTGTTGAGATTTCAAAAACATTTCATATTTTGAGGGAGGTGGGGCTTGAGGTAAAACTGTATACCTTATCGTTGATTGAAGCTCCCATTTTCAGCACGAACGCACGCACACGCACGCGAACGCGCCCGCACACAGGTATGGCACAACGGGATCCGTTAATAATTCTGGCAGGTGGCGACAAGCTCACCATCACCACACTGTCATATTTTCCCCACTTTGATCTGCCCCTTCTCCCGCGCACACGCAGGCCGCGGCCTCGTTTGAGATTCGCTCACAGATAATGCTCGGCTGATGTCAATCAGTGCACAATCGTTTCAATTCAGAGGTGTTTTGTAAATGGAGTACCTGCAATCTCACATTAGATCCAAATAAGAAAAAAGAACAAAAGAAAGGAAATGAAGTTTCCCGTTAGAATTGAATTTGAATTTTACGACAGAAACGATTGCGAAAAGCTAAACAATCTTCACAGGCAGTTTTGCTCTCTCAAAATACAAGTCGAAAGCAAAACAGCGTCTAAATGACGAGAAATAGTTTTATTAATGCTCCCCGCCCGTTAGCTCGCGCAATTTCACACAGTTTGGGGCATCCCAGCTGAGCTCGCAGTTATTCCCGCCCGGCGCTGCTCTCCTTGAAGGGGAAGTCAAAAGGTTTTTCATTTATCTCCGACCGAAGCCGAAGCGCAGGCACGAATCCCCTGAGAGACCCACAAGGAAACTCGCAACACCTTGCCCCAAATATCTGATCTTGGAGGAGCAGAAAATAGCAAACGCGTATTTGTTTGCCGGGTCGCAGGCTAACGTTGTTCCCCCGACACTGCGTTGTCATTGAACCTTTTTTCAGGCATATAAAAAGACTTTTTTTTTTTTTTTTTTTATGGGGAGAAAGAGAACACATTCCGATAACAAAGCATCATTATGTTTGTTGAACAAGCTGCGCCACTGCTAATGGCTTTAACTCAGAGATGATGCACGGGTGTTTCGATTTGCGCATTTGTTTGCTGTGATTCTCATTCATTTACACTTTTGATTATTTACTGTGGCCGCATCAATATGCTAAAAACGTTCCCGCGCTCACACTCACACTTTCAATTTCGAGTGTTCCATTGACCCGCCATGCATGTTTTTGGAACGTGGGAGGAAAGCGCAGCACCCGGAGAAAACCCACACAGGAGAACATGCAAACGCCACACAGGAAGGCCGGAGCCGGAATCGAACCCTGCGCCTCTACGCGGGGGAGGCCGACGCGCTAACCGGTGGACTACCGGCCCACCCAAAACCAAAGCAAAGCAATGAAAAGTATTTTTAACGGTTCCCATGTGACCATGGTGATAGCGCAAACAAACATTGCTCTCTCAACGAATGACTACGCATTCACACAGAAAAAGGAGATTGTGCCAAAATAACGACCCGGCGCTGTTCCAAAATACTCCGCAGGTGTTTTTTTTTTTAAAGAGATACTTGAACACAAACAAGGCTCCAGGGAACAAGGCGAGTTGGGGTCCCATTCAGAGAGACAACGTGAAGAAATAGAAGCGGCGGCTACAACAAAGTAAAAGCTCGACGAAAGCAGGAAAGCAATCGTTCCGTGTGTGCGTGTGCACGTTTGGGCTTCTGACTCATGCTGCATGCGAGCGGCTTGTGTTTTGGGAGGAGTGCCTTCGTGAGCCTACATTGCATGTGCATTTTCACATTTTATGTGGGCTTCTGTTTGTTATATGGCGTGCTTGCGCATGCCTGTGCATGAACGCATATTTGGTTTGAAGATCTTTGCTGTAAGCGCGGGGTGGGGGGGGGATTAATAAAGAGAGTGAGCCTCGGCACCCAACGCCTGAGTTGGAAAGTCAGACACGAAATCGAAAAGTTTGGGTCTCAGTTTTTTTTTTTTCGGGGGGGGGTTGGGGGAGCGAACTCATTCTCTTTTCAGTTTTGGTGCAACAAAAGGATTTATGCAGGAGTTTCTCATTCAGCTGTTTCATTTTTAATCAAAGTGAAAAAGAAATTTTAGGATTGTATATGAATGTATAAATGACAGGATGGCAGAATAATAATAATAATAAAAAAAGTTCCTTTCATTATATTTGGGCTATATCGCCTGAAGCGGCTAAAAGAGAGCTTTAACATTTCATCTCATGTCATCGTCACACTTCCCTCGGATTGCACTGAGATGTCCCCGATATCAATTATTCAAATTCAGTCTTTAAATATTGGCCGCTTTTTGGTATACACAAAAGGCTGTACTTGATGTCTAAAAATAGAACAGCCCAAGTTGTCAGCAGTACAATTGGAGGAGCAGTCTTCATTTTTTTTCCCCACGTGATTACAACTAGCTATGGAATAGCTAATAGACGATCGAATGTGTTTTCTGAAGAAGTCACATTTTTCATTTTCCACTGATGCAATCCCTTCCTGTTTGAATAAAAGTAGTCTGGCGGGTGGCTCTCTCTGTGTCCCAGACACTTCGATGAGCAGGAGAAACCACCTTCCTCTTGGTTTTTAACAAGAAACGGATTGCATCGTGATCAAGGCAAACATGCTAACCCACCTTGGAGTTCTGATAGTTGCCGAACAAGCGCAGTATCTGTTCTCACATTTGTACATGTCCAACATGAAACGGTTTTGTTCTTGTCACGGGAGCGCGGCCGGATGAGATGGGGCCACTCGATCACGGGTGGGCAACCCGCGGCATGCGGCTCTTTCATCCTCACGTTGCCGCTCTGCGTGGCTCGGGAAAATACATTCAAATTGAAACATTGTGATTTGTTTGAGAAACTCGGATCACGTCTTTCTTCGGACCTTGTGCGATGTCGGCGATCAGCATTTGCCTTCTTCCGAGACATTTGCGAGCACTTGGCGTGACGATGCCAAAACTGCGCAATATCTGAACAACATTTGGGTTTGTTCGTTTGTTTCATTGTAGTTGTAAATCCTAAGATATATATATATGAGAGATAGATATGTAGCTATATCTCGATTCCGACTCACAGCTGCCTTCGCTGTGTTCTACATTAATGGTGACTCACTTGCTGGTGATGACATCACTTCCTACTTCCTGTTCCTGCAAAAAATGCCCACCTGGATTCAACAAGCCCACTTTGGTTGATAGCGATTATGAGAAGCATTGAAAAGCTGCGAAAAGAAACTCACTATGGGAGGGAAGGCGGCCTGTGATGCCTTGCGAAGTTTCTGAATGTGAGTAGAGCCCTCTTTTGAATGCTTGCGATGCCTCCCTTTTCGGTCGGCAAATCTGGTGGACTCAAGTTGTTTAACAGCCATTGCTAATGTGCATGTGCTCCGCTCTCTCTTTGTCTTGTCTGCGGTGTCGACCTAATCGCTGCTGACAGTCAGCTTTGCTCTTTTCTTAGCGCCGCGTCGCTTGCAATCAGTGACAGTGAAGTCAGGCAGCAGGAAGGGCTCGTGTGCAGTCAACACCCACTCGGGCCGAGCACCCGCACGCACGCACGCACACACACACACACACACACAAACGCACGCGTGCAAACACAGAAAGTCGCACCCACGAGCTAATACAAAGTCTTTCGCGTGTGCGCACAAATGTATATTCAATTCGTACACACACACGCGCAGGGGCATGACAATAGGCACACGCACACATTGGTGAACGCACGCCCTTGCTTTCAAAATAATGAAACCGGCTCGACTGGAGAGCCACTGGCCTCCTTGTATGTGGGTCAGAGCCATGCTAAGCTGTATTGATTTTTTTGGGCTGCATGTCTGACCGCGCGCGGCGCGTTGAAAAAGTTTGACAGCAGCAAACATGGCAGCGAGCAGCAATGTTTAACACGCGCTCATTCGCAGACGAGAGGTTCCGCGCTTCGCTCGCCTCTCCTCGTCAGCGCCCCGCCAATTGGCAGACAATGGACTTGTTTGATCAAGAGGAGGGCTGACATTCGAACGGGCAATTTGTGAGTGACAGGCCGGGAGAAAGGGATGAAGAGAAGGGGGAGGGGGTGGCAACTCAGGGGTCAGGAATTCGCCTCTTTCAAGAATGTAGCGTCACCCATATGTCCGTCTGCCCTGGTGCATGCTTGATGGAGCGGAAGGACGGCGACGCCAGACTGCTCTGTACTTCCTCCTCTCTCTCTGTATTTCCAGTTGAGTTTTCAGGCCCATATCTGATTCTCTGGTGCACAGCAAATGCTTATTGCTCTTTTGCCAAGTGGATTAAACCGTGCCGTGGACATTTCGGACAAAGCAGAGAGCCAAAAGTTGTCTGTCGAGGTCACGCACTAATAACAAAGACAGTAGAAAGCACAACAACAGTCCAAACTCAAAATCAAGTCTCATGTCGAGTCAAAAGCCAACGAATCAAAATGAGTTTTGAGACGGCTTGTCAAGATGGGCAGAGAGGGGGCTTGCCCAACGTTCATTCCAAAGAGAGGGCCCGGCGACGGAAAAGGCGAACCTCCGCTTCGTTCTCAGTACCTCTGATAGTGTCTGGTCCATAGACCTTCAGGTACCGGGCAGGCGCAGAGGAGATTCGAGAGGTCAGGTGGGGTGAGGCCGTTTCAAAGTAAAGGATCTTCAACAAAAGAACGCTAAAATGCGGAGGCAACCTTGTGAAGGGATGCCAGAGTAGGAGTGATGTGCTCCCTTTTATAAGTACCAGTCAAGAGATGAGCAGCAGCGTTCTGGACCCACTGGAGACACGTCATGGAGGATTGGCTGACCCCAAAGGAAAGTGAGATCTGTCAAGTCCAACTGCGAGCACATCGATCTCATGTCTTCCAATTCATTCTTACAATTAATATGGTGCACCTAATGGAATCACGATGTAACAAAATCTGAAATGGACTTGATGAAATAAGATATGCAGCAGACATGACCGAGGGCCAATCCACTCGAGCTTGACACAAAAAGCTGCCGTGGCATCGTATGTCACATATCATGTTCTCTCTCGCTCGCTCTCTCGTGCGGCTTTCATGGGAATGGACTGAACTCTTGCGATTCTGTCTCTCTTGTTCATGGGATCACTTTCCTGCTTCCATTTAGCCCTCTGGTTATCTTTTACTACCATCCATTACTACCCTAATGAAGAGAGAGGAAGACGGAAAGTTCCAAATGAATTTACTGTACAACACACCTTACAGGTAAGTGACCGCAGAAGCCACAAATGACGGAATTTTAGAAAAGGCCGACAGCATACAAGGAGAACGAATGGCGCAGTACTGTCACCGGGGGGGGAGGA
>CAAKHF010001941.1:29715-46811 GCA_901007745.1 Hippocampus kuda | reverse complement strand
GGCGGCGAGCGGGGTGTTCAATGTCTCCCGCCCCCGCACCCGTAACCACGTTGGCCACGTTTTCGCTGAAAATAAACTCAAGCAGCTTATCAGCGTGATTGGGGTGTAATGTCTCCGTGACACCTTAATTTATTTGGCTTCATGCTGTCCGCGACCAAAACGTTTGGACAAAGTAAGCACATCGATCTTCTCTCGTCTGCCACCGCAGGCACATTGAAACCAAGCTCTTCATACGCCTCGTCATATTTCCTGAGAATGCCCCCTGCGCAAACGCTGCCAATGAGAGCGCCACTGCCCCCTAGCGTAGTGGAGGTGCAACGGCAAGTTATTTTTGGACTAAAAAAATTAAAAAGCATGTTCCCCGAGGTCGAACGCGCCCCCCCTGGCAAAGCCTCGCGCCCCCCCAGGGGGGCGCGCCCCACTATTTGAGAAACACTGCGTTATAGGGATGTGAATTGCGATCACAAAAAATTTTATTCAGCTGCAATTTTCTTTTTCTCTTTTTCTTTCATTCTTTCTTTTTTGTTTACTAATTATGACAGGAATATTAAGACTATCTATTCCAGACATACAAACTCCACACATAAAGGTCTGAGCCAGCACCGTGGGTTTTCTCCTGGTCCTCCGTTTTGCCTCCCACATTCCAAAAACATGCGTGGCAGCTTAATGGCACACTCTTAATTGTCCCTATGTGTGAGTGTGAGCGCAAACGGTTCGTTGTCTTTGTGTGCCCTGCAATCGGCTGGCAACCAGTTAAGGATGCACCCTGCCTACCGCCCGAAGACTGCTGGGATGGGTTTCAGCACACACGCGACCCCTGTGAGGGTAAATGATTCGGATGATGGATGGATGTGCCTCATTCTGACTGATTCCTTATGCCATGGAACTGTGGCAAATATACATTTCACCTGCACCTGGCGCCTAAACAGTTAAACTGTCATTTGTTGTCTCATGCTGGTTCGTAAATTAGCAAGAATGCATCTCACACAATTACAATACTTTTGACATTGTGTAGTCCAACTTATGAAGAGGAAACATTTTAACACACACACATGCACGCACACACACACACACACACACACACATTATCTTAATGTTGGGTCTGATATAATTAATATGCATTGGATAATTCCTTTGACATTAAACATTAACATAAGAATTAATACTTTCAAAAGGTGTTCAGTTGACCAGAAATCAAAATGATAGAAGACTACGGATAATATCCACAGGGAATTATTAAGAGATGAGGGACACAAAGGTTCCAGTCATCCTAATGATTTAATGCTTCATAATTTGTGAGTTTTACGATCTCAAATGAGCCTTGGGCTGCACTATTATATATGGTGAGACGATTACAACTTGAAGGCAGAGGGTTACAGGTTTGAAAAATATGATGGAACAAAATTACGGAAATTCAGACTGATTGTTGGAGACATGATAGTCTCTCATGCTCCAAAGATCCACAATATGATAGGACGCATAATTCATATCACAACTAGCAATACGGTCTGATACGACATTCCATATACCAACCTCCTATGTCTATTCATCTGATTTATGAACATCTGTTGTTGCTAAGCCTTGACTGGCCTTTTTGCAGAGAAAAGATGAGGCCACAAAACAAAGGTGCATTCTATAAATACCTAACTTCTCGACAACTTGGATCTGCTAAAATCGAGAAAATATTTATTGGTGGAGACCTCCCAATGCCAGCAGTCCCTACTAATCGACCTTAGCTATAGTCAGCCCTATGCATCACACAGACAGATTTTGTGAGCAGTTACACCTGTTCTGCTCGACTGCTCTCAAATATGGTCCGCACTTGTGCTGTTTTGACTCTGTCCCCTTCTATCACTAGCAGTAGCGGCCTTATATCCCCCCCTTGTGCTAAATTAGATGCATGATCAAAATGATGGGTGGAAGCTTGATGTAATCTGCAGAATAGAAAAGAACTCACTTCAAACTTTATCAATCAGAAAAAACCTACAGCACATCACCAAACAAAAATGTCACAAAATGTATGAATCCTCAAATAATTATGATCTCGTCTCAATTTACTCACACGTGCACTTTGTGTGAAATCCAGGACTGTTTAATTGAACACACAGCTAATAAACTTGCAACAGGCCTTGACTTATTCTGTTGTATGAACGCAACAGGTGGAGCTTTATTGTGCCCTCTACCATTTAATGGAAGAGCATCTTATTGTTCGGCTTGCCATTATACACCACCGGCATAGATTGATGAACAAAGATATATTTGTAATTAATAAATCATATTCAGACAAATGGAGTCGGATAATTTCCAGTGGCGCTACTGATAAACTCTCACAACACAATAGTGTGCCACAGCTAGTTAGGAATCGCTGCCGTCTGACAAACCACTACAATTGTGAGAGATAAATAATCGGAATCGAACCCTGCACCTCTGCACTGTGAGCCCGACATGCTAACCAGTCGAACACCGGGCCGCCTTCAATATATCCGATACAATGGAAATACCATGATTCTAGTTGAAAGAGGGTGCACAGGAGACAAAATTATCCCTTTTGGGAAGATTACAACTCGATGTTCCCCCTGAGATTGGCTCTTTTGAGGAATGGGGGAATTTCCTGGTGACTTTGCAGTCAGCATTGACAAGCTGTTCTCGTTCAAATTAGTGCTTCCGTCAGATTAATTGTACTATTCAGAGGGAATAGGCATCGTGGGCAACATGCTGATTTAGTACCACAGTGCTCAATGCACCCGCAGATTGTGTACAATCACTTTAGACCTAAAGGTGCAATAAATTAAGGAATTTACTGTCACATTGCGTTTGAGGGGACATTTCTGTGCAAACATCTGTTTAGCGAGTTGCTGACTACCTGATAGTATTTGATGAGAAATTTATTTTGGATCTGCATGCCTTCGACCAGTGGTTCTTCACCTTGTTAGAGATACCGAACCCAACCATATGCGCATTCGCTGAACCCTTTATTACTGAAAAATACAAATATGATTTTTTTACAAATTCAAGACATACAAACCCACATTTATAAAAACAGAAAAAAGTAAACAATTCGGGGAAGTATAAAGTATACGTTTTTTAATTGTGCACAAAATGAACCAGCCAAGGCGTGTCATAACTAATTGACACGTTGAGTCGGGTGTGTCTTAACCCCCATGGCAGAGGCATCGAACCCAAGTTAAGAACCACTGCCTTAGACCTTCAATACAAAAACCGATCCCTCATTGTCATGGTATGTCTTGAAAACAATGATGTCTTTGCCGAGTATTGTTTTAGATGCTCACCTGACAAACTTTCTGAATCTTTACAATAAACTGAAAATAATTTAATTCAAGTATAGTCTACTGAAAAAAATTATCCAAATCCAGATGTTTTGATTTCGTGAAACCACTTGACAAGATAAATTTGAGTCAATTCAAAAACATGTTTTCAGTGTTGCCATTATAATGCCTCCACTGATCCATCAAAGAAGGTAATGCATTCCTAATTTTTGTTGACACCTTTATTTCTCACTGTTGGACTAATTCCACCATTAGATATAGGTTGATGTATTCATACTTCTCTGAATTTCATTGATTTACAACAATGGTCTCTTCCCAAACCACTATTTTTATCAAGGCAAGCCTGCTATTGTTTGTGTGTGTCCAAATAACGATTTTTACCTTGAAAATGGACGTTTTCTGTATGACATCAGTCCATTTTCCATATACTACTTGTCCTTGTTAGAGAAGATAGAACCTATCCTTGCTATGAGAGACGGATGGGATACAACCTGGATTGGTCTCCAGCCAATCACAGCGCACGTACTGAATAGACCATTCACAACATTGGACAATTAAGGTCTTCAATTAAATTAAACTGACATTTGTTCAGTGAAATTACTTGTTGTTTTACGATATGTTTACTTTCACTCTCATACACTCTTATATAATATGTTTACTTTCACCTTCTGCTGTATAGTATACAGACATAGATATATACATATTTATTGAAATGTTACACAGAGATGCCACATCTTCTCTTGTTTTGTTTTTTGTTTTTTTTCTAAGTTGAACTGCACCTTGGGGACTGCTGTATATAATCTCGTTGTTCATGTAACAATGACAATAAAGCAAGTCTAAGTCTAAGTCTAAGTCTAAGTCTAAGTCTAAGATTAAGTGTATTCTTTTCATTTCATTGCATTTCTCTTGGCTGCATTGCTTCCAGTGCGCCTATGTGAAAATTGAGGGGATGTTTTTATTGGTGTTTTTTGTTTTTTGTCCAATTAGATTTCAGCCTCTGTGTGCTGCAATGTCAATCTAAACTGCCCATGACCTTCAGCATTAGAAGAGCTGGCCAATGCAACTTAATAAACTGGCAAACTCTTTCTTTGTCTGATTTCAAATTTATCTGCCCGGGGTACAGCTGGGGCCTGGCCCTCAGTGACATCAGCATTTTTCCTTCCAATGATTGGGTGGTCAGAACAAAACTTGTTAAAGCCAGTTTCGAATGTCTGGAGCATGATGCACATATTAATGCACTTCATAATCAGCAGTTCTGGTGAGTAGAGTGTGTTTTACGTCACATTTTGAGTTTTATTTTAGTCATGTTATTAGATAAATATTTCTGACCTGCTTCAGACGCTGTACATAGGGTATGTGGCACA
This sequence comes from Hippocampus kuda, assembly GCA_901007745.1. Taxonomy (NCBI): domain Eukaryota; kingdom Metazoa; phylum Chordata; class Actinopteri; order Syngnathiformes; family Syngnathidae; genus Hippocampus; species Hippocampus kuda. The sequence continues at coordinate 42,160 of CAAKHF010001941.1, read as the reverse complement.
GTTGCATGCTGTATTTCATTTTGTTGTAGTATTGATGGTTTCTACAAGTATTACTGCGATGGGATCGTGGTGGTATGAACAGGTAGTTGAGTAAGTATATTCACTGAAGGCCCAGGGACGACGTGCATGGCCCACCACTGATTAACCAGCACAATATTACTGAACTCACTTCTGAGACATTTCAGATCAGTGACAGCATTTTTCAGCCTTCACACTCAATATCTGCTTTGTAATGTATTTATGTAATGTTATATGTGTGTGTGTTTGTTTGGGCGAGTCATAGTTTTGCAACCAAGTCACATGAAAAGTCACGTGTTGCTGAAAAAAAAACGGAAAAACCACATACTATGAATAGATGGATAGACAGATAGATGGATCGATACATCCCATGGGAAATTGAGCGCTCAGTTGTGCAGCTATTGTACATACACACTCGGGATTAAACGTCATAAAGTGACATACCAGGTCGACCTCAGGATCTTCCTCCTCCCTGCCACTTCACTTCATCCCTAATGAAGTGGTGCACACGTCTAATTGATGGTTTTTGGTAGGGAGCACAAAGGGTGTTCATCGATGTGAGACTGCAGCACGGTGGCAGTGAGCGAGTGCATCCACTGGGGGAGGATCGAGCACCGCCTGCACGCTTTGCAACAAGAGCGCCTCTATCTCGCACTGAGAGGCTCCACCACACACACACGCACTCAGACTCGCGCGCGCACGGCAGGGATACAGGAGGATAGGTAAGGCTACAGCTGCAGACAGACAGATGTGTGATGCTCACAATCCGCCATGCGGGGACCGTTTGCATTCATTCACTGGGGTGAAGGTAAACTTTTGCCCATCCTCGCATGCATTCGCCTCAGCCGCGCGCGGCTGTTCACGATGTCATCTCGCCGCTCGCACACCTTTTTAAACCTTTACCACCGCCTGCATTGATTGAGGAGGGGTTGTGGCGATGGAGCCGACACAGTGGGCTGAAGTCGCAACAGATCCTGTTGAATTGAGACGTCGACACGCAGCCAAAAAGTGCCCTTCTCAGAGTGCGTCAGAGATCGCATGGATGTAGGGAATGAGGTGGTCGCAGCTTGGCTCCGATAAGGCATTGGTCATTTTGCATCTCAAACTGACGCGGAGATTTGGAAGTGCATCTTCACCGATAGCACACGCGTCGCCGCCGGCTGATACGTCTGGGAGGCGTTTGGTCCATTTTAACATGTAAGTATACATGCTACGAGCTACACATAAGCAGCAATGAGAAAAAAAAAGGCGCGCAGCATTGATTGAGCAATACCTTCACCCCGATAATTAATACAGTACAACAAAATGAAGTTTCTCCACTGCACATGATGCATATAGTGTGGACTGAACTGTTCAACTAACGATTCGTTTTGTGTTATTTTCTTGCAACTGCAGACCACATCAGAGGATATAAGTCACCGGAACCAGAATATAACAGCAAGGATCCCATTTTTTTTTTTAAATGTCGCTCATAAAATGGCAACCGGTAGTAACCACGGCAAGCAGGATCCAAAGAGGCATGTTGTGGAATTAACCACCTGATGGTGACCACCAAAGATACTTGCGTGTGACTCACGATGCTGACCACATCAAGGCTTCTGCATGTGCGTGCGTAACAGGCCGGGCCCCCCACGGCCTTCACCTTTGCTGGGAAAATGATGCCATAAAATCCCGGGGGCCTGTGTCAAAAGATTATTAGTGATCATTAATGAGCGCGCACGCAGTATGGGTTTAACCGAGTGGACTATTTCGATCAAAGGCTGAGTGGTTCATTCCAGCTACAACTTCTTCTATCCTCTGGCCTCCTTCCAGCAATTTTTTTTTTTTTTTCGCGCTCAAGGACGGAACCTTCTGAGTTAAAATGGAGTTTGCGATGGTGGGTGCGGACGGCGGGTGCAACAGCCACCTGCCGTACGGATACGCCCAAGCCCGCGCCCGGGAGCGGGAGCGAGAAAGGGAGCGCCAGGCGGCCCAGTCCAGAGCGGCCGCAGCGGCTGTGGCAGTCGAGAGCGGATCGGGAGCGGATGGGGGAGGCGTCTGCTCTGGGGGGTCCACCTCCTCATCCAGCAGCACAACCACCTCCGCTTCGTCGGGCGCGCATCTCCTTAACAACCGCCAGCATCCGCCTCGCAGCGCCAACATCAACAGCGGCGGTACCGCCTCGCGCCCCTCCTCCTCCTCCTCCTCCTCCTCCTCGTCCTCGTCCTCTCAGGATCCCGAGAAGCAAAGACTCCTCAGAGAGCGCAAAAAGCAACGCGGCGTCGGACGGTGGAGACGCAGCCGGACCACTCTCGGCGGGGACCTGCGCCACTCCGAACTGGCGCTGCTCGGCTCCGAGGAGGACATCATGATCGAAGAGGAAGAGGGTGCCGAGGAAGAGGAGGAGGACGAGCGCGAGGAGGAGGAGGAGGAGGGGCGCGGAATCAAGAGGTCCAGTTTTCTGTGCAACATGGACGATGATGATGATGATGATGATGATGACGACGACGACGAAACCGTTTCGATCACTGACAGACGCCCTCAGTCCGGATATGCGAATGTTTACAACGAGTTGGGCTGCTGCGAGAGAGTTGTCATCAACGTGTCGGGCCTCAAGTTTGAAACTCAGCTCAAGACTCTCACTCAGTTCCCCGACACTCTCCTGGGGGACCCCGACAAGCGCATCCGCTACTTTGACCCGCTGAGGAACGAATACTTCTTCGATCGGAACCGGCCGAGTTTTGACGCTATTCTGTACTATTACCAGTCTGGAGGACGCTTGAAAAGACCCGCCAACGTCCCGTTTGACATCTTCTCCGAGGAGGTCAAGTTTTATGAACTCGGAGAGGAGGCGATCCTCAAGTTTCGAGAGGATGAGGGTTTTGTCAAGGAAGAGGAGAAGCCTCTCCCGGAGGACGAGTTCAAGCGCCAGATTTGGCTGCTCTTCGAATATCCGGAGAGCTCCAGTCCGGCCAGGGGCATCGCGGTGGTGTCCGTGCTGGTTATTGTCATCTCCATCGTCATTTTCTGTCTCGAGACGTTGCCCGAGTTCAGGGATGACAAAGAATATTTGCAGGCCAGACACAATTCCACGCAGCCGGACCACGGATTTACCCCCTTCAACGACCCGTTTTTCATCGTGGAGACCGTGTGCATTATTTGGTTCTCCTTTGAGATTATCGTCCGCTTCTTTGCGAGTCCCAGCAAAACGGCCTTCTTTAAAAACATCATGAACTCCATCGACATCGTTTCCATTTTGCCTTACTTCATCACCCTGGGCACTGACTTGGCGCAGCACCAAGGCAACGGGCAACAGGCGATGAGCTTCGCCATCCTGAGAATAATCCGCCTGGTCAGGGTCTTCCGCATCTTCAAGCTGTCCAGACACTCGAAGGGGCTCCAGATCCTGGGCCACACTCTGCGTGCCAGCATGAGGGAGCTGGCCCTGCTCATATTCTTCCTCGTCATCGGCGTCATCCTCTTCTCGAGCGCAGTTTACTTCGCCGAGGCAGACGAGCCCACTTCGCAGTTCACCAGCATCCCGGACGCCTTCTGGTGGGCCGTGGTGACCATGACCACGGTGGGCTACGGGGACATGAAGCCCATCACCGTGGGTGGCAAGATCGTGGGCTCCCTGTGCGCAATCGCCGGCGTGTTAACCATCGCGCTTCCGGTGCCGGTCATCGTGTCGAACTTCAACTATTTTTACCACCGAGAGACCGACAACAACGAGGACCAGGCGCAACCGGTGGTTGAGAGCATGCCGCCAGGATGTCCCTACTTCCCGGACTTTTTGCGCAAATTTAAAGGCTCGCCGTCCGGCTCCTCGCTGGGGGACAAAGCGGAGTATATGGAGATGGAAGAAGGGGTGATGGAGTCTCTGTGCGGCCTGGACAAAAGCCCCAGTAAGGGGAACGGCACAGACATCAGCAGAAGGAACAGCACGAACTCAAAATCCATTCAGACTGACGTGTGATTACAAATATATATATAGTTTTTAATTTTCTTTTCCTGTTCCCGGATACAATACAAATATACCCGACATCTATATTGTTAGCCACCCAAACAAGTTTTACGCACGGGCCATGAAGCCCCCCCCCCCACCCACCCCCCATCCTCCTCCTCTCCTCTCCTCGACCGACACGGAGAGGTCGCCATGGTTACCAGGTGACGCGATAGTTCCATGTACATCTTCCAAATAACATTTGGACCAATTTATGCCAAATTCATTTTTCGAACTTAAGCTGGCTTCCAAATGACACATATAATTTTAGAAAAGAAGCTCTGCACTCGCACTTTATGAGTTTCATCTGTCAATAACAGGAAGAGTATTGATAGCCAATTTGCTCTTATGCAGCAAAGCCGTCTTTTGTTTTGCACTCAACAGGAGTTTGTGCTGGATTGACATATTTTAGGGGCAAAAAGTGTAGGCTGGCAGACATCCTTCTACCATTTAAGAACATTAACATAGACGAGGTGAAAATATTCTTAATCCACACCAATGAAAATGACCACCTACCCACCCTAATTGAAATGTCATAAAAATTCAGCGTAAAAGTTGATTAACTCTCTTTGAGCTCCAATACTTGTATGACGTGCAGCTCAATGAAATGACAGTGCATTTAGCAATCTTCACATAAACCAGGGCTAGAAATCATGTTGTGCTGTACACGTGCACCCACTCTGAGAGCTAAGCACAGGAATCAACACATTTAAACACAGCAGGAGGAAGGACTTGTCCCTCTATGTTTTTAATGAACAGGCCTCAGCACATGACGTCAGTCTCCCCAAATACATTAACTGGAAGTCACCTCCAAATGATAATATCCCTTTACGCGGACACAAATGGAACATTGAAGCAAAAAAAGAAAAAAGACTCCATCGAGGAAACTCCTTGTGAGGGAGTTGTGAGCAACTTCCCCACGTTCGCTGGACTTGGTGCACATTTTTTTTTTTTTTTCTCAAGAGGACCATTACTATCTCATCTGGATGTGGACGTCTTCCAAGGTATGTAGCCTGGTGTCTCGCCTGTTCACTACATTAATGATGATGATGGTGATGCCCAGCCAAATATTTACACTGAGTTATAAGAGTACCGGTTGCAACACACATATTTTTCATCAAATTTAATGCTCGAATGACATGAAATAAAACAATACATTTGCTAAACAGATACTAGCTAGGTATTTGCAAAATTAAATATGCACTCTCATTCTTGATTGTCTTTCCTGTTTTTTTTTTTTTTTTTTTTTTAGATCTAATACGATTTCAAACAAATTTCATTACTAAAGAAAAACTAAACAAAATTTTAGTTCTAAAATAACTGGTTTATCACCTGACAAGTGTGAGTTGAACCAGCTACATCTCCTTTCTGGTGTCTGATCTGCAGAAATATTTCCTAAAATCATGACTGACCAGCAGCTGATGTTTCATATCAGATGCAGTAGAAGCGTGTTAACCTTGAACATAAAATATGACAAGCAAGCAAATACCAAATACATTTTCTCACAAACTTTTTTTTTTAATACACAAATGACAAGTTGCCCTCTAATTCTGTTGGCATATTCATACCATATTTTGTTACATCAAAATGGATGAATTTGAGTGAGGCACACCGTCGCTTCCAATGCTCAAAATGGTAACATTCAATACAAAAGTAAACAGCCATTTTGTTCATGCTCATGTTTGTTTTAACAATGTAACAATGCATAACTATGTTGAAAGTCATGGCTTGTGTTTCTCATAATTGTTGACGAGCTGTATTGGTGCACACTATATAAGCAAGATAGTAATCCATCCAATCGGCAGTTTTATTTCTGTGTTAAGATCCTAGTCAAGAACATGATAATTGCACATGTTTTGGATTGGCCAGAATACAGGATTATAAAAAAGAATCACATTCCGTGAATAAAAGTGAATTTGGAATGGGCACACATGTCATGTTTTCGCCCAGACAAGCAAGGAAGAAAGGTGATGATCAATTTGAAAAAAATAACAATGCAAGAAAATTAGGTAATTAGAAACATCAATTTATTAAAAAGGTCATTTAAAAAAATAAATAATTACAGATCAGGGAGAATCTGTCGGTGCAGTAACCTGACCAATTAAATGCAAAGATGAGCACTGTAAAGTTATACTAGGCAAGGCTAGGTGCTTACACCTCATTAAAAATGTAGAGTTTTGGTTGACCGTCACAAGGCGTATCTTAAACTGCACGTTTGAGCGACTTTTCACTGTAACCAGCCCAAAGCACCACTGAGAAGTCAAATAATTTTTTCTATTTTTTTTTTTACGCTGTGTTCTATGCTCCCCCACTGGTCTAAAAACAGTCTTCTGATTTATATTGCTTCTGTGGAATACGAATTAAGCAAAAGTCTCATAAAGAGCCTGATCATTTGAATCAGGTGTGTTGCAGGAGGGAAATATCCGAAACGTGCAGGATGCGACTAAACCACCTTAAAGCAAAATTGTGTAGCCCAGTTTATAAGTGAAGACATGAGCCACTTTTTAATGTCACATGCATCTGCATTGAATGTCGAAAACGATTGGCGTAAAAATTTGAAAACCAAAGTCAAACCCAATCTGGATCTTGACAGATCCCTGCAGCACATCAGCATTTATAGTCATAAAAGATTACGAGTGCAACACAAGCACCCAAACACTGCACCTTGTCACTCACCCAGCCAGCTCTCATAATCACTGCAACAGAATGTAATTACTTTTTTGCACCGCGTGTATATATTCTCGCAGGAACTATTAATACACGATATTTTCACTCTGAACCAAACACAGGGACAGCCCCAGCCTGGCACATGGCCATCTTCACTTTGTGCCTCACACTTCGGACTTACGTAATGTGGCTTATGGCAAGAGGCACAATCCAAAACATTTTTCAAGCAAACTGTGTGGGTCAGGCATATTCTTAGTGCTGCGCTGCTGAGCCGAGTGTGAAAAGAGCCTGTATCATCTCGAGCCACAGAACAAAGCTGAATGGTTTTGATAGTGTCACATGCACGGACAGTGTTTGTAGTGCAGATTTGGACCATATGGCCCGGCCATGTTGCAAACTGAGTTATTTATGCTTATTTCTCAGAAGTTTTCCCATGGCCGTCAAAGGACATCCAATGCGGCCAGAAAGTTTGTGTGTCCCTTTTAATGCCATACAAGGTAATGTTAAAAAAAAAAAAAAAAAAAAATGAGTTGATCGTCATTATTACTCAGTTAATAGTTTTTCATCCATCCATTTTCTGAGCCGCTTAATCCTCACTAGGGTCGTGGGGGGTGCTGGAGCTCATCCCAGCCATCGTCGGGCAGTAGGCTGGGGACACCCTGAACTGGTTGCCAGCCAATCTCAGGGCACACAGAGACCATACGCGCTCACACTCACACCTAGGGACAATTTAGTGTGTTCAATCAACCTGCCATGCATGTTTTTGGAATAGTCAAAATGATCAGCAGTGAATAAATTCTCTGTTAGTTGTTGAACTCAATATTAAATGGTTAATAGGCGTATGTATTAATGGTATTCATTCAGTATAAAGACTTTCAAAGACTTGCAAAACAATGAAAGATTTTTTTCTTGACTGTCTGTTTGGAAGCTGTTCAGTCAAATGATCTTTTACAGAGTTATCAGAATACAATAGTTCAATAAAGTTGTTAAACATACCAAATAACAAAGGCTCAATTTGAAATAAGAACCAGAGCAGAAATATGTCAATTTATGTCACCGCTGCCTTCATATCTGTTTTTGCAGCCAGTGGATTTGATGTTGTGCTTACTCATAGCCATATTTCTTATAATAAACTACAGTCACTAGATTTAACACTTCCACTTGCACCATGATGCAAATACTGGTGTATTCTTTTTTACGGATGAACACAAGGTTTGTGACCCTGACATGTTTGCCTATTTGGCAGACCAGCCTCCACCAACCAGGGTGTTTCTGTATAGCGAGGCCATGACCTTGTAAATATGTGAACAGTAAGCATCAAATCCTCTGAATCAGTGTGTTGTATTTCTTAAATCATCACGCTGGGTGGCAGAGCTATGGGGGTGGCACACCAACGATTGGGGTGGGCGGGCACTCTCAAAGTGCCCACTTCACCGCACATGTCAAGACTCGCCACATTTAAAGGCAATGATTGGCTTTCATTGTCCATGATTGAATTCACCTGTGACCACTCTCACAGCAGTGCAGCCCTCCTTCTCGCACGTCTGCTGGCCCACGCTCACCTGTAAAATTGCCAATAATGGGTCCAACTCGCCCCTGCACAGAAATACAATATGTGCTGTGCCCAATTTATGGCAGTTACAAAACTAGAGTACCTGGGGCTCTATTTCCACTGACAAAGCACCTGTATGATGGTGCCAATGTTGATGGATCTTGATTTTCATATAGGTGCAAGGGTTGCTGCGCACTTGCCAATTTGGCTCGATGCGCAGGCCAATGCAGCAGTAGGAGTGTCTTGGAGATGCGCCAGGCGGAGTACCAATTTGATGGCAGAAAGTCGATCTAAACTTTCAGCCTGCACAGACCACGTCTAACACAGGCAAAGGGTAAACAGCTTGCGTGATGTGATTCATTGCCTATAGCTGTGAATGTGAGTGCAAATGGTTGTTTGTTGAAATGCGCTCTCCAATCTGGTAAATGCGCAACCTACTTACCAGTTTTCATTCAGCAAAAAGTACAAAAGCACTTCCTCCTCACCCAGGTGAGTGGTGAAGGGGACCGTGACATAACACTCATGGGAACTTTAAACCTCCACAATGAGCAACCAAAGATGACAATAGCCAACATTAAGGATTACTTCATGTTTAGGTGTTGATATACATGTATTTCACATTTGTCCAAAGACATCAGCCATAAGCATTTTTGGGCAAATTTGGCCTCAAACAGTCATGTTATGAACCCATTGTCTTAGTAGTTATTGTAGCATACATAAGAAGTCAATGATCACAGTTTACGGGGTTTGTTCATGTGACATTCCACAATTAGCAGTGTGGCTGGTGCCCAGTGCAGGGTGTGAAGCCCCCACTGCCCGAAGTCAGCTGGGATAGGATCCATCTCACCTGTGACCTTAACCCTTGTGGACCAAAGCATCCCATAACAGGACTGTTGACGTACAAACTAAAATGATGTCATGATCTATTAACATGTTCAAGGCGCTAACTTGTCCATATTGAATAGTCCAAATTCAATGTTTTTGTTTTTTACTTCTATGCAGATGATAGTTACTTATACCCATAGCACAATACTGCTTTTTATTGCTTTGATGTCCATAGGGGGCACCAACCTCAATAAGTAAATAGAAACTATATAGGTATGGATAGGTCTGACGCCACTGAACATTTTGAGTGGTCGCAAGAAAAAAAAGGATTTAGAAATGACTTTGATATTACACTTTAAAGCCACCATTCCATTATGGTGCCTTTGTCCGATGTGTCGTTAAAAAAAATCAACGCACAAGGGTTAATGAAGAGAAGTGGTGTCGACAAAGAATGAGATGATATGATATGTCCCGCCCTTCATCATCACCATCACAGTTTAGAAATAATATTTATTCATCGAAACTTCAGGTGTTGTGAGACAGTTGACTTTCTGAAGCTGTAATGACTTGTTTTGCAAAAGAGATGCCAAATTGTGCTGACAACCAGGGCTAAAAGTCCTCACTGACCCCGCTGATAAATGGCCCATTTAGCTGTTGAGAAAAAAAGTCATACCTGCAGCCAATGCATATTTACCTGCTCAGGGACACTTGGGGGCTCGGGTCTGTCACCACAGCACATCCAAGCACATTTACAATATCAGCATAAGGCACCTTTGAGACTTGCCTACTTCACCCCACTAAAAGTTGGGTTTTTCTATTAAACTTCATATTCATTGTAAGCTGACAGTGTACTCCTTAACAAATGTCTTTTGAAGTTCACTATGACAGGTTGGACATATGAGACTTGACAACATTGTACTAACATATACAGTAGTATGATGGAAATTCCAAAACACTCGTGTAACTTGAGCTCTAACATATGGATTTTTTCGTTTTGTTTTTCTGTGTATCTACATATACACAGCGGTATAAAAAATTAAGATCATTTATTGCACACAACGTAGTAATGAGCTTTCATAACAATAAAAATATGAGAATATATAGTTGTAGGGCTGCAGCTATTGAATATTTATGCATTTGAGAATCCTACTGAATATTCTATCGAATAATCAAATATTGGGATAAAATACACTTTTGCTTGTGCTCATAAAAGAGCCAATATCAGCACAAAGGAGAAAATAAAAGTATTTAATGCATCAAAACCAGAAGTCATTAATGAAAAAAAACGACTTTTAAAGTCTTTCTACAACTTCACTTAAGTAGCAAACATTTTAGCCTGTGACATATTACAGTAGGTTCATGACCATGCGATTGTGAGCTTCGACTAGCTGACAAAGAATAAGACAAAAACGGTGTTCTCTATGCCACAAGAAGTTTTGTAAGTGTTCCAACCAAAATGAAGACACCTCAAGAATAAACAAGTATTTTCATCATTTGACTTCACCAACACCCTACAAAATATAGCCACTCGGAGTACTACACTGGCCATGCCTACAGTGCGCAAAACTTCATCCTGTACGCGAACTCGTCATCATGGGGGCCCCCTGCCTGACGACCAAGTTGCTTGTGCACCCCCACTTGAGGGACGGATCTCTAAGAACTAATGAACACCCTTTTTTTAATGATTATGTATAGTGTTTCTTTCATCATATCAACTGTTTTTGTGTGAAGAAATGCCACTGTGGAGTTTCTCTATCACTCAGACACTACAAACATAAAGAAAAAAATGGAGTGATCTTGTTTGACTGATGAGAATCTAGTCTGCAACACCCTATCATGGCCCGAACGTAAATTCGAAGCATGCGCAACAGAGACTGAGCCCTCCGCAGGGCAAATGATACATTGGTAAGGTACATTAATGTGAATTCCACTGATTTGTGCCGCGTTCATTTTACCTTGTTTTGGGTCCCAAGCGGTTTCATACTGGGCTGAAAATACCCCCACTCTTTTCCCCATCTTCCTGCGCCACGTCGTCTTCGCTACCACCTCTGTCTTTCCATGTGAATGTGACCTAAGTGAATTATGCCCCTGATATGCCCGCTTTCAGTTATGCTTTTCAATGTGTCTAAATGAGATGCAAAATGCCAATTTTGTCTCACTTATTTCGAGCCTTGTAGTGAGATTGACATCTATACTCTATTCTGATTTGCACTGAGATTTCTTTTAGAGGCATTCCAACACAAAATTTCTGATGGTTGAAGGTGGGGGGAGCTGTACTCAGAATTGCCGGCACGTAGGGCCTACAACATTAGCATGCAGGCGACAGTCATGACATCCTTCAATGACACAAACGTGATTTTTAATAAGATAACATGGACAGATCGAGAGAAAGGAGGAGACTGTTGGCCGTGAGGGAAGGCGGATCAAAATCAATCGGGATGAAAATACACCATCCTGGACTTATGTGGAGAAACAGTGGTTCAAATACAATATTCTTTTGTCATCATGGAAGTCACTTTTGGAACAAAAATCCTGGTTTGTTTTTCATTGGTGATGTTGTTGCTCGCATATGGGTGCTGTTGTTTAGTCACATAAAGATTGCAACTCCACATTCACCCAAAGTGAAAGTTCCATTAGCGAGATATTGAATCCTCAGTTGTTCCTGATGCTTGGGGATCAGTGTGTGAATGAAGCAATTACACAGTTCTTAATCAATTAATTAATCAGGAGTTGGACTAGAGGTCGTATTTCCCTTGAATCTCAATTCTTCAGCTGACCAAAACTTTGTTGAAACAGTTTGGGGACAAACGTTTTCTGTTCCAACATACCCGTGTGGACAAAGCAAAGCACAAACTTGACCTCTACTTGATCAAATATTCTTCGGAGTGAAGTAAAACTGTGATGGTGAGCAGATCGTTGGCTGAAGCCCACATCTAAAAAAAAAACCAACAGAAATCCCACACTGAAGTATATTTTGAAGTATTGGAGCACTGATGTCATGCAGAGATTCATTCCTCAAGCAATGGGTCTCAGACTTACTCGAACATTTTGGACATGCTTGGCCAATCAAGATGAATTTAATTCTGATGTGGCTGAGTATGTTTCCATGCTCAAGTGCCTTCTCCGGCAAAAACCCATCCAGCTGTCGCTGTATTAATGGCACATCGGAGAAAAAAACATTGTTCGGAGTTCATTGTCAAGCAACTAGAACGCATTTGCACTTCACACTGATTGGCTTTCATGTTGTGAATGCTTGTGAAATGCTTTGTACAAAGATGCACACTGTATACTGTAAGGAGGTCCATATGCTCAATGCTGATTAGAATAATTCATTCATCTTCCGAACTGCTTTATCCTCACTAGGGTCGCGGGGGGCGCTCGAGCCTATGCCAGCCAATTGC
>CAAKHF010001941.1:4372-17135 GCA_901007745.1 Hippocampus kuda | reverse complement strand
AATGTGACCGCCGTGATTTTTTTATTATTATTATTTTTAATATATACATGGATTGCACTGCTTGCTGTAGTTTAAAAAAAGCTGCTTTCAGCCAGTGACAGTGTTTGCATGCGGCATTAAGAGTACTGCTGCAGATATCTTTACCCTGTAAGAGTAAGTACAGTGGTGCCTGGTACGAGTGACTGGACTTTGGGGTTTTTCCAGGTGCAGGTGTCTTATGGCTGATTTTTTTTTTTTTTTTTAATTTCGACTTGTGAGGAAAAATTAATGATACGAACGCTATGGTGGCATGGATCTCAACACACTGTTAACATTTCTTTCTAAAAGTGGTTTCCAGCTGTTTATTGCAACCCCACTTGCAGTTTACAGTCATGTTGGGTCTTTGAAACAACCCCATAGCTCTGCCTGAATAAAGTCCATTTAGCTTCATGCCAAAAGCTATACACATGCTCACGAATAGAATCTGCCTCATGGTATTATAACAAAGGGCATTTGAACAGTGGAGCAACACATGTAGACAGACAAAAATGACAGGCTTATGTCCGTCATCCTTTGCGAAAAATGGCAAATTTTACTGCAGCTCAGGGAGTCAGTTATGAAACTCTTCTTGGTGTGTTTCTTTAAGTCTTCATTACGCTGCCCCCAGGTGGCCAAGGCAATCACACCAGAAGGAGCAGCACAATCACCATTCAATTGAAGCATAAAATGTGGCCGCAAAAACTGTTTTTCTAATTCTTTACATGCTATTTAAAAATGTCATGACTGCATACGTTTTCATTATGTACAATCTATTTTTTTTTTAATTGAAACACTGATTCCTAAAAATGTGTTTTTAGGGGGCTGGAATTGTTCAATGGTATTTTCATTCATTTCCTTTAGGAAACATGACAGCGTTTTGCGTGAGGAGTGTGGTCATAGAACAAATTAAACTCATATCCCAATGGACCACTATGGGTGAGAAATTCGTCCAAGGAAATACAGTATACACAGTATGTTGACGTTTTCAGTGTAATATTGTTTTAAATTGAAAACTTATACACATTGCCTTATATACATTTTAAATCACATTCACCTTCAACTTTTATCTTTGCCATTACATTTTTTTTCTGCAAATTTCTGAAGGGGACTTCATTACTGCCCTTTGCCATGTTCCCAAAATCAGAATGAAGAGAGGCCATGTCATTTGACATCCCGTTTGAGGTAAACATAAAAGTCACCATGGCAACAGAAACTGGAATCTATGATGGGAGCTATTTTCCAATGGAAAATTCTGCCATGAGTAGTGACTCAGTGAATAGATTCTTGAAATTAAAAAAGATGTAAATAACTAAAACATCTTTGGGACTTTCTTAGCTGAGAAGGAACAGTCTTCCCCCTAATTTAGCAAATGGGGTGACAGAGATGATAAATAATAAGAGCGTTTCCCTGTGTGGCTAAGTCTACTCAGCTATGCAGCACCATAACATTGTGCTTTGAGTAGCTGAGCAGGAGCTTGGCTATTGTACTACACAGTGTGACTATGTAACAGCTGGGGAGTAGCATTTAAGGCACAGTGGTGGTCTGAATTATGCATTATGCTGTGAATCTTACACCATGTCTGTTTCATTTAAATGCAGCTCTGTACAGCTCCTCTGCTGTAAAACAGGAAAACAAAAACATATGAGAGAAGAAAATACAGTTCAATATGCTGATTCCTTCCAGTACCTGTCATCCTTTTAATGTGTTATTAAATGCAACAAAGGCCATATTTTGGTTAATTTATGTGCTTTAGTGTGTTGTAGGTTGCTGTAGTTTGAGTACTTTGTTTTATCCAGATCCCGTTTATCACTCTTAATTCATAGAGGATTCTTGGTTCAGTTTTAAATTGGAACTTCTTATTAAATGAGTTACACAGCCATAACCATGGCTCATATCACTTTACAGGGCCATCAAAATACTTGGGATTGCAACCATTCATAGTCCATTTTTAGTGCTATTCAGTGAAATGTTTCAAACTTTTGTGACTTTTCATCATTGTCTCATTTTTAGTAGTCATCATCATTATTGTTATGCTGACTGGTTGGGGCCAGGGTGGTACCCGTGGTTACTTGTTAATGAACCCTCTTCTAAGTTACAAAATGTGGTTCCTTGCCAGAATAAGTTTAACTGATCATTTCAATCATTTCAAAGAAGTACATATTTTTGAAAAATAGCCAATGATGTTTTAGAGTTTGTATTTGCTGTTAACATTTGTGATAGTTGAGCAGGTGTTACCTCTGTCCTGAACCCATCCTGAACTCAACTCTTGTGATTTGAGTCATGCAGATGAGTCCACACTTTGCGTTCTGATAATACTGTAGCTCTGAGCGGCTTATACACTGTCAGTTATTACTAGCCAGTCGAGTTTATTTCTGAGTGCTTCACAGCAAACATCAAGCATGATCTGAAAGTTTGCAACACAAGCAAGCACCTGAATGTGATACCTTGACACAGCAAGTCTTAATGCTCTGTTTTTATGGCAGTGACCGATTTTTTTGGACGTGTACTTTCAAGTACCCCAATGTCACGAATATTTCACCATAACGCTAAATCAAGGGCCGCTCACTGCATATTGCCTGGGCTTCGTTCATTCATGGGAATCACCTGTTGCTTTAAATCAATATTTCAAGTTGGTCTCCGGCTGTCAAAATGCACCTTTCTTTTTCTTCTTGGTCATTGGCTCATCACGGTGCCTTTTTCCCCATTGCAAAGAAAAGTACCAAATAGTGGTTCAAGACCACTGAATTAGATGATGTTGCTCAATAAAGTCTCTCGTCACATTCACCATTATCCTGATTTTGGTGTTTTAACCATTGAGTATATGGTACGTGTATTTACAAGATACGGATATCATGATAAATCAAAGCAAGTATCAAGTAATAAAAGATGGTGGCACAGTGACGCAATGTTTCGTATTCAGCTTGGCCCTGGTCTTTCTTTCAACTTTCAACTGTCCTTTTAACTTGGTCCAACATATATGGAGAACAATAAATCTTATCTCAGTTGAAAGAATGACTTTTGAGCCGAGAATTAACTGAAATGACAATCTGGAAAGCTGGCCCATTATCAGTACTCCTGCTGACGTTTTACATTGTGATTAACCTCAGCTGTCTAATCAAGCAATGGCCAAGGACAAAGAAAAAGACCTTTTCAGTCACCCTTTTCAGCTCTTTGAAAAGACTTTTGCTTCACCTGCTTTCCTGACTGTTATCTAATGTTAACGGTGTTCAAAGTCTCAACTGCGTTAATCAAATGTCGAAGGTGACTTCATTTCAGGTACAGTTCAATTCTTTGGTCATTGAAGGGTTTGAAACCTGTCCCCTCCAGCTTTAGAAGTTGCAATATCACAGTTACTTCAGGAGAGTTTCCAGTCACATCCGAATAGTAAAAAGTCCAAGCCCCAAGTTCAAAATACAATTTCAGCAGTATTCAAAAAAAGGAATCATCTCCCTGCCTCATTTAGATTATATTCCCAGTGGCCTGGGGCAAATCATGTTTCAGGCCAACGTAGACAAAACGTATTGGCATGATAGAACACAGATGGACGGGATGGGCAAAGAGAGGGTTGCTGTTTTTACTTAAGGGGCACAGGTGACTTTAAAAATTAAAGATAAAAACTATTATGAAGCAAATGGGTGTCTTTGTTGAAGGTGTTGATTTATGGAATGTGTGTGTGTGTGTATATATGTATACACACACACTTTGTATCGGTCTGTCGTGGTGAAGAAGGAGCTGAGCCAAAAGGCGAAGCTCTCAGTTTACCAGTCGATCTACATTCCAACCCTCACCTTTGGTCACGAGCTATGGGTCGTGACCGAAAGAACGAGAACCCGGATACAAGCGGCCGAAATGAGTTTTCTCTGAAGGGTGTCTGGGATCTCCCTTCGAGATAAGGTGAGAAGCTCGGCCATCCGGGAGGGGCTCAGAGTCGAGCCGCTTCTCCTCCATGTCGAGAGGAGCCAGATGAGGTGGCTCGGGAATCTGATTAGGATGCCTCCTGGACGCCTCCTTGGTGAGGTGTTCCGGGCATGTCCCACAGGCAGGAGGCCCCGGGGATGACCCAGGACACACTGGAGCAATGGTTCTTAACCTTGTTAGAGGTACTGAACCCAAACAGTTCAAATGCATAGTCACCGAACCCTTCATTACTGAAAAATATAAATGAGATTTTTTACAAATTCAAGACAAAAAAAAAAAACAACAACAACACATTTATTAAAACCAGAAAAAAGTAAATAAAATGTCAAGAAATAAGTACGGGTTTTTTTTTTTTAACCCTTGTGCGTTGATTTTTTTTAACGACACATCGGACAAAGGCACCATAATGGAATGGTGGCTTTAAAGTGTAATATCAAAGTCATTTCTAAATCCTTTTTTTTCTTGCGACCACTCAAAATGTTCAGTGGCGTCAGACCTATCCATACCTATATAGTTTCTATTTACTTATTGAGGTTGGTGCCCCCTATGGACATCAAAGCAATAAAAAGCAGTATTGTGCTATGGGTATAAGTAACTATCTAACTATATATATATATATATATATATATATATATATATATATATATATATATATATATATATAACTATAAGCATAGAAGTAAAAAACAAAAACATTGAATTTGGACTATTCAATATGGACAAGTTAGCGCCTTCAACATGTTAATAGATCATGACATCATTTTAGTTTGTACGTCAACAGTCCTGTTATGGGACGTTTTGGTCCACAAGGGTTAATTGTGCACAAAATGAACCGTGCTTGACATACTATCACGACAGTCACACGTTGACGACAGAGCGAGCTAAATTTCCCGCAACACTGATTGGACAAGCAATGTAATGTGATCATCTGCAGCCAGTGATTGCCAAGCGGGTGTGTCATAACTAATTGACATGTTGAGTCGAGTGTGTCTTAACCTCCATGGCAGAGGCTCCATTGAACCCCTGAGACCGATTCACCAAACCCATGGGGTTCGATCGAACCCAGGTCAACAATCATTGCGCTGGAGAGACTATGTCTTCCAGTTGGCCAGGGAATGCCTCGGGATCCCCCAGAAAATGCTGGAAAAAGCGGCTGGGGAGAGGGAAGTCTGGGCTTCCCTGCTAATGCTTGTGCCCTTCCGACCCGACCCCGGATAAGCGGTAGAAAATGGTTGGATATATATATATATATATATATATATATATATATATATATATATATATATATATACACACGCACACACACACACACACACACACACACACACACACACACACACACACACACACACACACACACACACACACACATTTATTTTGTTTTATACTGTAGTCCATTGATAAGATAATCAATAGATGTATATAAATGCTTTTGTTTGTTTTCATATATGGTATATAACATATATACTTGAGAGTTCACAAGCCATGCTTATTCTTGTGTTACGAGAACCGTATTTTGTGTTTGTTTGTTTTTTGTTCTACTTTGAATCCGTTTTTGCATGTACATTGCCTACTAGTGTAATAATTTGATATGAGAAATGAGTGGAGAACAAATTTACGAGTTTTGTACTTTTTACTGCCTTAAAACATGTAAACTGAAGGACAACATTTTCTTTCTTTCAAATTGTGTTTTTATCTTGAATGTTCAATTAATCACTCAAACCTGACAGCCGAGATTCCCGTGGAGGCCAGGTTTTCTAAGATGGCCAGGACAGTCACGGTGGGAATGAGAAACCTAATTGGCTGAAGTGAAATGGAGTCGATGCAGCACAACATGACACGACGTAATAAAGCACAACTTGGAAGTGGTCCATTGTGGGATGTGAAGCAAGTATATTTTTCAGGTGTCACAAGTTTTGTCATATTCTGCAGGGTTTGATGTATGTTCTCACGGCAACCTAGAGTGCATAGGAGCTGCTTCAATCATGACGCAGCATGGTACGATACGTTATGCTACAGTATGATATGCCACGCGTAATCAGGGAGCGGGTGTAAAGTAAGGCCCGTTAGGAGTCCTACATTCAAGTCTGTCACGGCCGCAAAAAAGCTCCAAAGCTGCCCTGCGTTTATGTTTCATCTGCAGAGAGCCTTGACAAAATGTGGAAATTCGTGTCAGACCTAGATTTAACTGTGAGAAACGTGACGGACCCATCGGAAGGTGATGGGCCAGGAGGGACCGCTGCGGCATCCCTGGTAGACTGCGTGCAGAAAGAACCTTTGTGCACCTTAGAGCTTCCAGGACTCAGCAGGCATTTCCCCTGTCATATACACTGTGATGAACTGCAAGAATACCTAGCAAGAATTGAATATGCCAAAATGCCTCATTGCACTACATTTCGTGCCAACGTGGCTGCAGAAGGCTTAGTGGAAACGGCGCAGTCGTCCACCACGCAAATTCCTCTTGTTCATTCAAAGTGTTCAGCCATTTGGGGGCCTTCTACCTGAAAATCGCAGACATAACAGTGCCTTGCGAATGTGAAAACAAAGAAATAAAAGCTGTAAATAACCTTAGCTACGTAACTGTTCAATGGTATTGATTAAATCATTTGTTGGAGGGATGAGCATCATTCACCAAAATGCTGTCTGTTGGTGGCACCATATTTCTATCGACATGCCAACCACCACCCCAACTTGTTTTCTGGCACCGGCAAATGGAATTGTGGTGGCTCGTCAATAGAGGGGGCTAGGTCGCCTTCCTTTCGCCCAGCTGGGACACTTTGAAAGGGACAAAAATTAAATGACAAAAATTAAAATGAAAGATTAGAATAAAAAATATTTCAAAAGTTGTTTTTCGATGAGCAGAACAAATAGTATAGTTATTGATAAGTCAAAATGATTGATCTCTGGCATCTTAAATAATGATGTACTTCTGCTTTGGGCACAGCAAACAACAGCCATTGACTCTCGTTAAAAATTTGACATGTGTATTTAGTTTGCCAATCCAGAGGCACCATACCCGATGTCCACATGATGTTGCAGAGGCATGGCCAGGACAGCCCCACCATATCTATAGCCTTTGGGAACTCATGAGATCCAGGGCGGATCTCATGCACCCCTGGCAAACTGCAGGCTCAGGTGTCCTGGTGCCAAGTACACAAATGGACACCCATTGTGTTTGAAACATGGTGTTCGATATGGACAATCCGTGATGAGCACAGAAGTGAACTAACAGAACACTGTTCGGGTTCTGATATGATGGACCGTTCCTCCCACGCGCTTCCAGGTCTCACTGTCATTGCCCACGTGAGCATTGAAGTCCCCCAGCAAAATGATCGAGTCCCTGCTGGCACCTCTCTCTGTGGGGAAACTCCGGGGTGGACGAGAGTCCAACTCCTCTCAAGAGGACCGGTGCCAGGGCCCGAGCTATGTGTCGAGGCTAGCCTTACTATGACTATTTGGAACTACTGGACCTCACACACCAACTCAGGTGGCTCCTTTGCTGCCAGAGAGGTGACATTTGAGGTCCCAAAAGCCACCTTCTGTAGTCGGAGGTCGAAGCACTAATATTCCTGTCTCTGGCCACTCTCCAGCTCACATTGCACCAGACCTTGATGGACCCTCTCAGAGGTAGTGAGCACATGGGAAGGAGGACTCATTTTGTCCTTTTGGGTTAAGCCTGGCCAGGCCCCATGGGTGCAGGCTCGGCCTCAGATGCTTGCCTTTTGAGCCCCACCTCCAGGCCTGGCTCCAGAGGGGGGCACCCATGACCAATACATAATTCAATTGTCTTATTCATCACAGGCGTCTCATGAGCCATGCTTTGTTTAGTCTCTCACAATTTTTCCGGTCAGTCAATCGTCAGGGGGTTGGGTATTTGACCAGTCATAGTAATCATCAGTAAAAGTACAGTTCACTACAGAAGCAGTTCTAAGCTCATTACCTTGAGCCATGCACTCCTAAACAAACAATCCCTTGTACAGTATAGTCCATCTTCTGAGTGAATGAAACATACTCATGCATGCGTGCGGCCTCCCTTCTTTTCTATTGGGAAAAGAAGTCAGACCACCTACAGACCCCTGTATTAAAGTTAGCATTTTTTTCCTCCCCTAAATGTTGTTGTAATAAAGATGAACATCTACCAATTCTATCTGTCCCCATTTCAAAAACTGTCTTGTGAAAATTACCCCTTGTAACCCACATACTGTATTTACAATTCACTATCATACAGAGATGCATTAGGTAAGTGAACTGATAACACACGGTCGCTTTTTTCGGCAATTAGGCAACGCACCATAAAAGCACGCAAATGTGCTTGCCAGAGCAACTTTGGTTCTGTTAGAAGGAGCGGCCCTTCACAACGCCTTCTGGTGACATACTGTCGCCTCACGTTTCCCCTCATCTCTGTTCAGTGCTGTGCAACAATCTGGCCGCCTGCCAGCTACTGTCAATCAAACTAGACACCGACACGCCAACTGCTCAGACAAAGAAAATTTGGGGATAAACTGAAGATACAAACCTTTTTCCATGACATATTTCAACGACTTCTACTCGGATTTAGACGACCAATTCACTTCAACAGGGCACTGGAAACATCACTGTTTATTCCTGCAATGGATCTGTTCCAGTAAATTCTTGTCAGACTAAAATCTGTCAGGGTGATTTCAGAGAGAATCCCTTTCTGCAGAGAAAAAAATAGAAGTGGTTGTAGAAAATCAAGTGCACTCTCTAAATAGAGTATGTGTTTTGTTTACAGCAAACACAATACGGCTGGAAAATCTTCTAAGAAATGCTTCATGAAAAATGAAATAAAGAGAAACTGTTCCTGAGTAGCAACATCCATCTTTTTCACCACTTACAATATTGTCAGTCACCCCAGCTGAGTTAAGGTTAGAGACCGGTGGGAGTATGTCACATACATGCCTGTCACAAGTAAGTCTCAAGTCGTAACCTTCAAGTCTTAAGCAAGTCCAGCCTTCCAATATGGAGTTTGCATGTTCTCCCCATGCCTGCGTAGGTTTTCTCCATATACTCCGATTTCCTCTCTTATTCCAAAAAATAAAACATGCATGACAGGTTAACGGAACACTCAAAATTGTCCCTCGGTGTGATTGTGAGCGCCAATGGTTGTTCGTCTATGTGACGCAGTCACCATGTTGGTTACCCGTGATGTAACTTGTTATGTTCTCAGGCGTTGGACAGGTGTTATATGTTACCTGTTTGTCTGCCATGTGCATGTATGATGTTGCTCGCCGTACTTCAAGAAAAACTCGGATGCATGGAAAATTAGAGGGAACATTGGTCACCAGTAGCACAATTAGCAAAAACATGTGAAATAGTGAACATGTATTTGTCCTACTAGTACGCCAAAATTGTTCTTCCAGTGTACAGACATGTTATACAGTAGTGAAAAAAAAAACAATATGGGGAAGACATAGTTACTTTATTGGTATGCCCGAGTCACTGTACTAGTCCGTTGACTTGTCTTACAAGTGAAAACAAAGATTGCACCAGTGTGGACCTGCAGCTGCACAGCAAGAGTATTGAATACATCTTCAACAGCTTTCCATTGCTCCCACATTTTTTAGTCTTCACTGAACCTAACCTGCATGAATTCAGGGTGTAGGAGGAAACTGGAGTGCCCAAAGAGAGCCCACACAAGCACACTGTAGAACATGCAAAACTCCAACACAGAAAATTTTCAGCCCAGATTCAAACCCAACATACTCTTGCTGTGAGACAGCAACATTAACCAATATACAGTATAACAGTGCTGCCTGAGGACTAACAGTTAAATGAAAATATTTTGCCTTATAAAAGCTCTGCTTGATAGTTCTATAGCGTGATCCTTTAGATCAGGGGGGTCAAACTTATTTTTTGTCGCGGGCCACTTCGGAGTTGCGGCTTCCCTTGGAGTGCCCGTGCAAAATCTCAACGTTATTTATTACCCATGACAATTTGACATTTCAGTACAGATTTCAGCAAGAATCATGATAGTCGACACACATGATTTGCTCCCGCGGGCCACATAAAATGATGTGGGGGGGACAGATCTGGCCCCCGGGCCTTGACTTTGACACCTGTACTCTAGATTCATTGTTGTGCCAGGAGGCAGTCACAGACACTGCAAAATTGGCTCCTGTCCCTCCCTCTCTCTCTCTCTCTCTCTCGCTCTCATTATGACGTATAAATGACGTTGCCTTGTAAAGGTAAAATTGGTACAGTACAAAATTTGTAGATTTGTTAGTGACTTTGTCCAGACTTTGTACAGTCAAACCTTGTTTGAACCTACCCCTTTTATGTTTTCACCGAGATAAATCCCCATTTCACATACGGCAATTCATTTTCCATTTGCCGATTTTGCTTACAACCAACACATTTATAATGTAAACTTCATTATAGGGATCAGATTTTTCCCACAAAATAGTGAAAAGGTCTTCGTTACAACGAAGACCTTTGCTTATGAACAAAATGTACAGCGCAGGATTCCCCAACGCTTCTGATCGACTCGTACATTGTTTTATTTTCGGAGGCATGGCGAGCTCCTGAGCGCGTGGTCTGAAAAGCTGTGTGATAAACTGAAGCAAATCTCCCTGTTTGTGAAGGCTTAAATTGTCACTTTCGAAAGGGATGGCATGTTTTACACCTATAAAATGTTCATACTGTATTCTACATTGTAGTTGGCAGCCATTTTATTGGAAACAAACTACCGTTATAAAGTACAGATTCGTTATGTCCCCCGAGGTACGTTGTTCGACTGTATGCTCATCAGTGGTATAAAGCAAAGATGGATCACTGCCGGGTCTTCTGTTATGGTTCTAATTTGGCTATTTTGCAGGATCATTGGAAAAGAGGCTTTAGAAAAAAAATGTCCCTAGAGGATGATTGGTCTATTCATTTTTCAACCAGCCTTGGATTGAAATTTGACATGACTGATAGATGCTTTTAGCAAAAACTAACCTAAAATTCAGTGGAAAGTCCAATTTTAAACTAGTAATTATTTAATCCACTGATTGTGCTCATTTACGACTATAAAACAGATAATAATGGTCGTCGTATATATTTAGAAAATAAATAAATACAATTACAAGACACTAATGAGGATGTGCTGTGCGTGTTTCCTGCATGATGATTTTCAGAGTCAGCGTGTTGGTCGTAACAAAACAGCGTAGTGAATTTATTTTATGCTCAGTTGCCTGTGTCACCCTGCTGGCTTTAATTGTTTGGAAGCCATTCTCCAGCCCATTTGCAACAGGTGTGCCTGATATACACAAACAAAATAAAATAGCTCTCAATGAGTTTTGTGTCCTTGGGCTAACTCAAGCGAGGATCTCGAGGCGCAGGAGGAATTAACATGAGAGCATTAACATGCAGCCATCCATTTTCTATGATGCTTATCCTCATTGGTGCCGCCTGGATGCCGGAGCCTATCCCATCTGACTTAAGGCGAGACACGCGAGGTACACCCTGGACTGGTCGCCAAACCAATCACAGGGAACAAATTAACACCGTTAATTTGCATGTGCTACTTCCACTGGCTGGCAACCAATTCAGGATGTACCCCGCCTGCTGCCTAAAGACGGCTGGGAAAGGCTCCAGCACGCCCGTGACCCTTGTGAGGATAAGGGGACGAGAATATGGATGGATGGAGCCCAATTCATTTGGTCCATCAAGATTTTCCATATCCTTGTAAAGGTAATTTGAATATCACAAGTGTGTGCTTGTTGCAAATCTTTCTTTTGTGACAACCGGTTAGAGGCCATTGTGTTGATCATGTTTTATTGTTATTGTTGACTTCATAATACTAACTGTTATGCGTTAAGCGCTGCAACAAAACTGGTCAAGGATGTCATTTGAAATAGGCCACACAGCTTCGATCCGAAGAAGGGATCCACAAGAACTTAGTTGCTTTTTCAAAAAAAGCTTTCATAAAATCAGATTGCTTTTGAGAATTAGATTTGTGGTTTTTCTCAGCCTGCATTTTCCATTAGCGGCGAATAAATAGGCAAATGTGTTTACTCACAGCCTTGGGTGTTTTTAGTCATTATGTTTTCTTCCATTCCTGGTAAGTGGATGTAAATAAAGGTGTGATTGGACAGGGAGGAGATGCTGCTGGGATTTTTGGGGACAAATTAATTCTGCTGTTTAACACATCTCAACATTGTGCAATCGGGTGATGCCGGAGTGTGCATTAGAAGTGCAAAACTAAGTCAGGGTATTTCCTTGTCACTTACCCGTCCGTGGTCCAATGACATGCCGATGTGATCGGAAAATCTATTTTATTCCGAAATTGGGAAATACAAGGCCACAAGCGAACACGGACTTACACTGTTGCTCGGTGTCATGCTGACAATAATAAGGAGTTTTTATGCTTGGAAATGTTTACAAATGAGGTAAAAAGAATAAACATTGGGAAGGACCAATAGTGGAAACAACAACAACAAAAATCCTTATTGAGACCCTTGAGACAGTGCCTTATTCCTTGCTTCTCCCTTCTTGGGCTTTGTTTCAAGCGACCTTATCCGCTTATACTATTACAGTAACACATCATTTTACAAACATCTTATTGTTTCTCCACTGCATCTTTAGTGGCCTGATTTAGTGGAAGATGAGTTGGTGTTGACCAGTGAGCTTATACAGCTTACTGCTATTGTTAAAATGATGCTTTTGACATATCAGGCGTGGGTAATGAGGGCAGGTCATCTGTCAAAAATAAGATGTATGCAATGATCATGATAAGAGTCCCTGGTTATATGCATATATGGGAGTCCTTGCCATGATTTTATTTTTTTGTTGTTGTTGAACCCCCCCCCCCCCCCCCCCCCCCCCC
>CAAKHF010001935.1:2890-21198 GCA_901007745.1 Hippocampus kuda | reverse complement strand
GTGTGTGTGTGTGTGTGTGTGTGTGTGTCCCTATTACAGTACTTGACTTTTGATCCAGCCAGTGTCAACCACTGTTATCATCAAAAAACAAGCACTGTAATCAACAGACGCAAACAATTGCAAATATCACTAGTTGATAATGGTCATAAACTGTACTGATGGGTTTCAAGGCTTCCATTTATTTGTGGTTTATTTATCCATGATTCCATTTTTATGTACTGATGCTGTTCAGAGTCAGGTTTGATGAGATTGTTTCACACACACTTTTATTCAAATGTGTTTGACTCTTCAAGTACATTTTGCATGCCAGGGGAAGTATACCTGTCAGTGCGGTGATGTAATAGTAGTCAGTAAAAATCAAATCTGAGAGTGTACAAGATAAATTTCAGTAGAACACAATAAGTAGCTTCCCCCTGTTTTGTTAGGGTTTTTTTTCTGCCCCCTCCAAAACCTTGTTCTGTCCGACTGCATTTTAACTCATTCACTCCCAAAGACGTTTTTAAACGTCTTTTCAGACTTGGTCCAGAATTGGCTGGTACTGAATGAGTTTTTAAATAATATCCATCACAATAGTAACAGCAACAGGGGGAGTATATTGAACTCCCCTGGTGCACAGAAAAATTGTTTTGACATAAAAAGGCAGATGGATCCACCATTTTGCATGCTCAAGCAGCTGAACAGGACAGACAAAAAAAAGAAAAAATAAATAGTTGCTTGATAACATCGTTGGAGATAATGATGTGTGACACCCTGGACCACAAGCATTGTTTGCTAGACTGAGAGACCGCTTTTGCAGTCAACCTACAGTCATGCTATTGAAACTTTTACTGGCAAAACTGACCAAGCGTACAGCTTAGTAAGCAAAGTGACAAAGCTGAAGATGATGTTTTTGTTCCGCCTCTCACCAACAGTTGTCCTTCTGTCTATTTATTCCCCCTCATTTCAGTTTTTCACAGACCCGTGTTCCAGCAGTCCTTGTCTCCATGGAAACTGCAGCCTGCACATTGGAGAAGCGGAGGGGGAGCCGACTTACACCTGCGACTGTAGTGAAGGCTACGAGGGGCCAAAGTGCGATCAAATCGTACTGGCTGTGGCTGAATGGGAACCTGTCTCCCCCTCAGCTCCTGAACCGGCCACCCCTGTCACCTCCACAACACCAGCCGCCACCCAACCACCTCACCCAATCAGCGTGTCCACCAGCCCAACATCGGCAACTCCCACCCTATCACCATGGCAACCCAAAACTGGGCAGCGGCTTCTGATGGTGCCGTGGGAGGCGGACAGGGTGGGCCAAATTTCTCCTGCAATTGTTACTTGTTACAGTTAATTTTAGGGTCTGTGAATACATCATCACGTGGTCGTGTTTGTGATTTAGGTGACGGAGGGTCTGCACTGCGTGTGCCCGGAGCTGTGTGAGCTGACAGCATCGCTGACTTTATCTCTGGAAGTGCCAGAGGAAACAGCTGTGAAGTAAGAGTGCCAAGAAATGTTCTATCAAACTGAACAAAATATGAATTACTTGCTCTATAGGCTGAAAAGGAAGCAATATATTTGAAACGGTCCATTGCTTTCAATAATGTTACTCACTCTTGTTTGTCAGGAATGCCAACAATAGTTGCATAAGTAATATCCATAGTGAAGGAAATAAAAGCAAAACACCATCCTTTGTCTTGACAGATACAGAGATGGATAGATTGATAGGTCAGTAGATCGATACATTGATAAAGAGCTGCCTGCAATCCCTTTTAAACACAAGCAGATGATTGATTCTCGCACTCTGCAAACACCTTGCTGCCCTCAATTCATTGCGCTGTTTCATTCCTATGTCATTGACGTGTGTAAGTCAGAACACACTGTGAATGAAAATCCAGTAATATTAGACACAATTATATAAAGTCAATATTTACTTGAAAAACATTTCCAGGCCACACAGACTGTGAAATAATAGAATGGAAAAACAGGTAATAAAAAAAAAGAAAGATATTCATTAGTATTTCTTAATTTGTGCCTGTTGTAACCATGAAAGGTCATAGGTCAAACAAAGTGTCGGTGAACCAAAGAAGCCCACGAAGAAGAGTTTTAATTTTGAAATTCACGGTTTTACAATTTACCGTGGTTACATTTTCTGTGTGCACGTATGACCGTAAAGACATTGTCTTTACCCCTAATCGATATTTTATGACATTTTGAACCTGGAACGACTAAGTAAATTACTATCAAACATTGTATTTGACTTTGGATGTTCCACCGTATTACACATTCAAGAACGTTCCCATCTTTTCAGCATGCGTGCTCATAAAAAAGCGTTACGTTCCCGTGAGTAAGGTCAATAAATTATGCAGAAGAGTCAAGGAGATGAGGAGCGTCCTTGATGTTGCCCCTCATTACAGCTGGTGAGTGGTGAGTCAGTTCATGGCTTGAAACGGGGAGTTATGAAGTGAGAGCGAATCAGCTGAGACTGCTTTGTTTTTTGTACAATGTCGTTGGGGGGGGGCAACCAGTCAGAGACGAAAAGCCTTTTTTTTTTACTGCGGTACTGCAAAGAACCACATCATACACATGGGCATACATACATGACAAACTTGTACTATTTCCTTTTCTGAATTTTTCACAAATATTTTGCCGCTCCAACAGGTTGGTGGTAAATGCCGATGGGGCTCCAGTGCTGTGGCGTGTGAATGAAGAAGGCTTCCAGCGTTCTTCTTTTATAAATGGGTCCAAAATGTGGTTCCTGCAGGCCTCCAATGGGCTGGTGGTCCCTGACCATGCGTTGCCTCTGGGCCAAAACTATTTCCTCAGTAAGAAGCTCTTTTCTCTTCCACTTAAAACACGGAAAACTTCATGGTTGTATTACTAAATCATAAGATGATGAGGGCAAATATTTGCTCCATCTCAAAAAAACAACAACAAATTTTTAGGGAAACGAGAGCACTGCAATATGATGATGGGACCACTTTATCAACAATAGCCACTCTGATCAGAAGCAGAAAATGAGTGGCACACAATGTCCATCACCATCAATATCACCCAAAATGACATCTTACTTTAGTCAGCATTCATATGAATGCTACAAAGTAAATAAAAGCAGAGTTATAGTCCCTGCTTTAGTTTCATCTTGGTGCCAAGCAACAATGACTTCAATGAAAATAATTAAGAGGGGAGGGGAGTTTGAAGGTCAAGCTTGAGGACAAAAATGAGTTGATGATTTGATTTGACAAAAATGCAGGCACGCGGCTTAAGCTGAATGGCATTTGCAAATGACCAAATGCATACTTTAATATCAATTCAAATACGCATCATCGAGATATGAATCACACATAGACATGTTGAGTGGGAAAATACGTGCCAGGAAAGAAGGATGCGCAATGACGATGCATTTCTAGCGCACGTCATTGGATTTCAATTTGTCTGTTAGAGTAATTTGCTGTGACTCTACACTTTCAACACGGTCATCTGGGTTGGACATCATTCAATCAGAAGGGAATGTAACAAAGCATTGATCGGTTCGAGTTTGCATCGCATGCATTCCATCAGCGGTGTTCTCACAGCTGATTGGCTCTAAAAAGGCCATTGATGTGCACTAAGGGTCTATTTTTATCCAAGTGCCTGAGTAGCTGTCTCTTGTGATTGAAGAGGCTGCAAGATATGTTTTCAACTTCAATGCTTTGAGAGAGAGATAAGGCGCACACTCTGTTTTGGTTCATACAGAGGCCACTCCTTGATGTTTGAGTTTTTGTCTCTACATCATGACTGTCCAACCCCCCCCTCCCCTAGGGCCACATTCAGAGAAACTGAAAGATCAATGGGTCACTCTGTTATTCTTCGCCTTTTGTTTATAGAAGTCGCTCAAACAAATCCGATGTATGATGTAACGGTATTTCCCCCCCTTGGAAGGTGTGATCCAGGTTGATGCCCCCACAGCACCAGAGGTCACCCTGCGTCTCAACCTGACAGTGAAAGCAAGCAATTGTGTGGAGCCTGGCAGCAGCTTCAGTGACCCCCAGTGCTCGGGCAAAGGCAAATGTGTCACGCAGCCCTCTGAGGTAAGACGGGGAAAATAGAACAGTTCAATTTACGGTAAATTGTCTTTCCAATTTTATTGCACGAATATGTTCCAGACTGAAGAAACAAAACAAAAACAAAACTTCCCCAATGCTTATCTTGATTGCATCGGACTTAAAATAAGCCGATTGCACAGTGTCAAGAAATATGCCGTAGCACCATGTCAATAGTTCTTAATCTTTGTGGTAAAAGCATGCCACTAAACACCTGGGAACTGTTTGAAATAATAATTAAAAAAAAAAACAAAAAAAACATGACATGTCTCGTTTCAATTTCCCTTGAAAATATTTGTTTGCAGAGCACCTTCTTTTGTGAGTGTGATGACAGTTACACAGGAATCTTCTGCGAGGAACTTGATGCCTGTCAGCACCGCCCGTGTCGCAATAATGCCACCTGCACCGATGTTCGGCAGGGTGGCGAAGGACACAACTTCACGTGTACTTGTCAACCAGGTGTGTGCGTGCGTGATTGTGTGTGTGTATGTATATATATGTGTGTGTGTGTGTGTGTGTGTCCATTTTAGGTCGGTGTCTTCTGTACTGAGAATTTGAGAAATCTCTATGGTCAAACGAGATACCCGTGTTGGATCAAAAATTGACTTAAAACAAGGCCTAAAGAAGCAACGCCCTGAAGCATGAGTTCACCATTCCACCAAATCGGTGCCATTTGCTTGTGCCATTTTTTATTTTTTTTTGCCCGTGTGCAAAGCGCACTCGTGCATGAAAATTATAATTCAAGGATGGCACAAACCTGCTGAAGAAGAAACCAAAATTAGGTGCAAGAACACATTTTGTACTTTTTTTTTCCCCCACAAAAATAAACTCATTCAACATCGGAACATTATTCAGGTACTACATTACGATTGTCTTGCTTGTCATTCAGTAGCCTCCAAAAATGATTACGGTAGGCCGACCCACGTCATAGTGTAGGGCAGTATACAAGCGCATCTAAGCCATGTCTGCCATCTAGTGATGAATAATAGCATTATTTAACCAAACCACCAGATCTCGATATTTTACCTTATTTGTGTGACTTAAGTCAAACCTTTTTGATGTTGGGGATACTGACTTAAAGTAACATCGCTGAGTACTTTATTACAATCATTGCTATCATATATAATTGATCAAACAATGAGCAAGTGTCATCAATGAATCTTTTTCAGGTGGTGTCAATTCACTGTGAGTGGTGTGGACAAGTATCTTTTCAAGGCTTGCAGGAAATGATTGAGATGACTGTGTGTCTATTAGGTTATGAAGGGGAACGCTGCCAATTGCTGGTGAACCACTGCCTCTCTCAGCCCTGTGAGAATGGAGCCACCTGCTCCAGCAGCCTGGCCGGACCTACTTGCATCTGTCCTGAAGGTAAAGTGCTGCGCTGTGTGCACAAAAAGTGTGTTTTTGACACGTGTCATATGAGCCCAAAATTGGGGATAAAGGCAGTAAATCATCTGATCAGACTTGAGATTTGCAAACACAGGGTCATAATTTGAGTATGGCTGCAGAAAAAACAAAACACAACTTTTTGGTCAAAAACAATTGGTCAAATACATTGAGACATATTTGTCGATCAAAAATGTTCACTCTGAATTGGCAGTTCTACACTTCCATAAGAATTAGTTGGAGTGGTTGAAGAAATAGAAGCGGTTACCCTGTCTGGTTAGTGCATTCATTTTCTTCTCCTTGTCATTTTAATGTGGTGAATGACTTGAGAGACACACTACAGTATACCGGAGGTCGGAAACCTGCGGCTCAAGAGCCATATGTGACTCTTTAGCGCCGCCCTAGTGGCTCCCTAAAGCGTTACACAAAATGTTTGAAAATGGGGAAAAATTTGTTTTCATGTGGTTTCTGGAAGAGGACAAACATAACACATCAGCATGTGTTGCCTTCATTATAAGTCTTATATAAGGCTTTTGATTTTTGTTGCAGCTCTAGAGATATTTGTTTTTTGTTTTTTGTTTTTTTTTGGTCCAATATTACTTCTTTTAAGTATCATTTACTTATTCTTTCATAAAATTAAGAAATAGTGGAATCGACTACCAGTTGTTGTTGTTTTTTTGAAGATTCTCTGCCGTTTCCACCCCATATACGCCACATATCTGTGCCACTGAGACACTTAATTTAAACCTCCTTCCTCCATCCTAATTAGGTTTCATACCCTTAATGACCTGAATCGGACTCTCTGAGGAAATCTGTGACCGCAAAACCTTTGCCGAAACAGCGGTTCTCAAGAACATACTGTGATGTAATTAAGGCTTGACTCAAGAATGAGATGCAAGCATTCCAATTGGTGAAATGACAGTGGACTTCGCCATTTAAAACTGTTTTATTATAACCCCAGGTCATATGAATTTCTTACAAAGCGAATCTTTTTATAAGTGCGTGTTTTCAGAGTAAGTGCAATCCATGCGAATACCGCTGATTCTAACGTTCATTCCATTGTGTTCAAGTAGAATCCAACTTTTCAACATAGCTTGCTCAAATGGACCGATTCCCTTTGTTCACGTAATATGTTTACCTGCCCTACCTCCCTTCTATCACACATGCGCCACGCCAGAGGATGAAATCTGTGTCGCCATGATAATGATGGTGATGATGATGATGATGATGATGATCCGCCAGTTAGAACCAGCAGGGCGGGGGAGCGAACGGGCCAGCTATATTTAAACCGTTAACTTCCTTTAAAGTAGGCCGGTTCGACTGCCAGCAGTAGGATGACACAAAATGTTCTTCGCACGCTATAGCTTTTTCAGATGATACGCAACCTACAAATTAAGTCAAACATACAGAACGTAGGATGAACTTGATCTGAAGGTTGTGAAAAAATAGCTCAATTGGAACAAAGAGGGCCAAAAAGAACAAAGCGAGGGAGTCAAGCGTTTTATTCGAGAGCTTCTCTAAGTGTATGTGAGGGCTGTGAGAAAAGGACAATGGGTTGTGGGTGTGACGTGCAGAGAAAAAGCAGAAGGATGACACTTAGGATGACTGACCGAAAATACGCAGCTTTGTTTGGCTGCTGCAAATTTTTCTCGCTCTTGTTTTGGTTGACGATAAACATCCTCTCTGTGCAGCAAATTATAGATTTCACAGATGCATGAAAGAAGAATTGCTTCATCGGCACAATACAATGTGCATTTCAGACACGCCAGTGTCGGGATTTTCTGTGTTCTTCACCGTAAATCGCAGCACAAATCATATCAGGTTGCTCGTTCGAGCAAGGAGCCGCACGTTGTCTCAGATTGGAAAATATTGATTGTGCATGTCCCGCTAACCATTCCTCACTCTAATAGTCTGACATTCAATTGATGACTGAGATGGAATTTGATCTGATGTCTTTATATCATTTGCACAGTGTGTGTTCATGGACGTTAAAGGGCAAGTCAAGTCCAAAATGTATAAAATTATCTTCTATGCATCCTCACGAGACAAAACACAGTACTGTATTTCGATAAATATTGTGTTTGTCGAATATGAATTAAGTACAAAAATGCACCTGTTTTTATCCATGCCAGGGGGCGGCCATTTTGACTTGTAGTGCCACTTGCTGTGAGACTGACATCACGGTGCCTAAGGGCTCAAGTAATGACTGTCAAGGCTCACCTGTTTTGTAGGCACTGTGATGTCATTTTCAGTCGACAACAAGTGGCTCTACGAGGCAAAATGGCTACTCCTTGAGACGGATAAACGCAGGTGGATTTTTCCATAAATGCGATATGAATCAGGATACAGTATTGTCTTTAGTGTTGTGAAGAAAACTTGGCAGCCTCCTCAAAGTCTCTTCTTATTTATTTATTTTTTTAAAGCAACCATACATAATCATGTAAAGGCATTCACCCTGGTTTTACCCATGTGTTCTTGTTTTTCTCAGGTAGTTATTTATGATATGTGGTTACACTTCGGGACTAGCTTGATACATCCAGTCTGTGTTAACATAAACATTATTTTTAAAAATGATTGCAGAACTGGAAGCATCCAAAAAGGCTGTAATGTGAGCTATTATTTGATATTGTTTGTGAATTTGTTCCCCCCAAAGGTCAATTGTGAGTAATAAGTAACCCACTGAGTGGTTGTTGAAAAATATACGGTTCACAAATTTTGACATTAAATGGCTGTGAAACTTTGACTGCTAAAATGATATGATGCAAACTATCTCATATGATAAATAGCGACTCTTTGTGTCTTGTGTCTTATTTCAGTAAGAGGTGAACATTTTTAGCATTTTCAAGAAAAATTGTGACATCATTTGAGGGGATATTGACAAGATCATGACTGATCACTTCCTGATGACTTATCTCCAAAGGATTGTTTTGTTGCATTTTTTACCCTGTCCCTCTCTTTATCCCTGCCATCTCCTTAAAACCTTTCATGCAGGATATCAGGGACCCACATGTGAGCTGAAGGTGGATCCGTGTGCTTCTGGGCCTTGCCACAACAATGCAACCTGCTCCCCTGAGGGTCCCAGCCCTCTGGGCTTTGCCTGTAGCTGCACGTCAGGTTTCACCGGCCCTACCTGTGCCCAGTTGGTAGATTTCTGCGCTTTGAACCCCTGTGCCCACGGAGTGTGTCGCAGCGCGGGCAACAGTTACAGGTGTCTTTGCGTCCCAGGTGAGATGCATTCTCGGGTGTCACATGCAGTGGTTTGCCTTTCGTAGTATCCACTTTTTGGCAACTCGAGTCAAGTCATGTGACTTCAGTCCTCCACCACTGACAGTGGTGTGTGCAGAGTTGGTGAGGACTGGGAGTTGGAAATTTGTGGATGGATTTACAGTAGACAAGCATCTGTAACAGTTTTGAAAAACCTTTCGGGTGCCCCCCCCCCTTTCAATTAACTCATTCACTCCCAATGACGTTTGGTCCAGAATTGGCTGGTAATGAATGAGTTAATACATCTAACAAGCAAAGATCCATTGTATATGCAGCAGTTTAAATTCTTCAATCTAGTCCTTCACATTCCAGCTTCTCTCTCTTTTGACCTTCATCCTTTTTGCCTTTTCAGCCATTTACCTCACCTCATTTCTCTGTCACCCTCAATTGTCTGGTTGCCAGGGTGAAGCGGTGTCACAAAAAACGTGTGCGTGCGTGTGTGTGTGTGTGTGTGTGTGTGGGGTGGGGGTAATTCTTTGGACGGAACTATTTGCTGGTTGAGCAGATTTGTGGTTTTTGCAATCAAATACTGCTCTAGCACGACTGGTAAAACTGGAGATCCAAGATTAGCATGCTAGACATCATGATGAACACACGAGCATGGCAAAATGCACGTACGCATGCACAACACGCACACATGTCTGAGGTACACGGTGTGTGGATGGTGTTATGGTTGAGAGAAAGCTAATGGGGACCTAATATATGGAAGGATCCGTCCTCCAGCTTCCTCTAATCTATCAAGTAATGACATGCAGCCACCAAGCTTCCCCAGTGACAGTAGAAAGTCTTAAAAAGGCAAGTGACATTTCACTGGCATTTCACTGAAACGACTCAAGAGGCCCGAACTGCGCTCCTCCCTATATTCGCGCTCTCTACCCCCAGAAATATGTTTGTCATCATCCGGGGGAGGCTTTGCACAAACCTCCAGGGGCCGTGTACACTAACTGAAAACGGATGGAAGCATATTGTTCAAGCCTTTCCACATCATTGGTACTGTGAGACCTGCAAAGTGTCACAAAGTTGACGCAGCGCATTTGAAAATGAGTGGACAATCATATGACTCTCATTTTAGGAGAACAGTTTATGCTATTTTAACCCTTTGAGAGACAGCGGTTACTTCAGTGGACAGTTTATCAAGTTATCAAGCGTTAATAACAAACCCTGACATTTTTAAAAAGCAAATACAGAGATGGTAAGTATTATTTTTTTTCTTTTGTGTCCTGCTCAGGCTATCATGGCTTGTACTGTGAGGAGGAGTACAATGAGTGTCTGTCTGCACCCTGCCAGAACTATGCCACCTGCCAGGACCTCATCAATGCCTACGAGTGTGTCTGCACACCACAGTTTGAAGGTATGCCATCACTCCACATTATTGATTTGTGCCACTACTCATTATTGATTGTATTCCATCAAAGGCATCACACTAACTCTTTATTTGTGTGTTTGTGAAGGCAGACACTGTGAAATTTTCAAGGACCCGTGTTTGAAAATGCGCTGCTTCAACGGAGGGCACTGCGAGAGTTCAGGACAGAATGCTTCCTGTACCTGCCCACCCGGATACACGGGTGAGTGCTGCTACCGGTTGGTACTGTGAACAAGCAACTGTTAAGCCCGACATGCGGAACCCCAGATGTGATATAAAGTAAAACTAAATAAATAAATAATGAAACTCTAATGGTACCCGATAATAAGAGGAATGCACAAGTTTGGTCACGATGTGTTTACCCTGGTTATATGATTATTTAAAAACGACAATGACCAGTAATACAAAATGACTTTTCCTTGACAAAATAATCTGAACACAATAACGTTCCTGCCAATCCATCCAGGGGAGCGATGTGAAGTCGACATCAATGAGTGTGAGAGTAACCCTTGTCATCACGGGGGCACTTGCATCGACCAATCACATGGCTACACTTGCCACTGTCACCCTGGCTGGGTGGGGCCTGTTTGTGAGATCCGTAAGTCACCTTGTCAAAAATAGTCTTGTTCAAGAATTAGGGAACTAAAAAACAGACTCGACTTAAACTTGTGTGCACGCGCGCATGTGTGTGTTTGTGTGTGTGTGTTGCAGACCTGCAATGGAAGCCGCCGCACTCGGAGGAAACTCTTCCCAACATGCCCCGCCACTCCCTTTACATCATCATCGGAGCGCTGTGTGTGGCCTTTGTCCTCATGCTCATCATCCTCATCGTGGGCATCTGTCGCATTAGCCGCATCGAGTACCAGGGCTCCTCGCGCCACGCCTACCAGGAGTTTTACAACTGCCGCAGCATCGACAGCGAGTTCAGCAACGCCATCGCCTCCATCCGCCACGCCAGGCCAGTCATTGCGCTTTAGCCAGCAAGAGATTGAATTGTGAAAGCGTGTCATACAGCGTGACAAAAAGGCCTAAGGTTCCATGTAACAAGGAAATGTAAATGAAGCATCAAATTACCTAACTGCCTTTGTAATCTCTGGTAAGTAACATTCGAACCACTAAGGTTCAACACAACCGGGACAGTTGACCTCACCTGTGTTTGCCCTCGAAAAATAAATAAAAATAAACAAATAAATAAACAAACCCACAAAAAATTAGCATCACACATACACATTCACAATAACACCAAACCTAGATCACTGTTCAGTGGTCGGTGAGGTGTCACACTCTTACGTGCCCATATCATAGCAATCCCAGCACAAGCTGTGGATGGTCTACACGGCAACACCATTTCCCATAATGCATGATTGATTTTTAATGTTTTTTTTTTTTTTTTTGCTTGCAGATTTGGCAAGAAGTCTCGGCCTGCCATGTATGACGCCACTCCTATCAGCTATGAAGACTACAGTCCCGATGACAAACCTTTGGTTACCCTTATTAAAACGAAAGATTTGTAAAACATGCTTGCACCCACGTACACATACTCACAGGCTTATATAGGAAAAGTCAGTCTGAATGTAAAATGTGAGAACAAAAAAATATCCCAAATCATGTCATCTTTAGATTAAAAGGAACAACTATGGAATTTGATAGATCTATTTTCCTGTTAATCTTCACGCTAAAGGCTTTACTGTAGCATAAGCGCAGCACTGAGACGGTAGACTGATGAGGAGCAACTAAGCTCAATACAATACAATACATCCAGATTTCTAGAGCTCAACTACAAAATAATGATGTCTGCACACAACTCTCTTTCTTTTTGGCCTCCTGTCAGGGTCTGCGACTTCGCAGTGCCACAAACATGACGACAGTCGGCCGGGTTGTTGCAGGAAATAGATATCACCGCGTACGCTGAATATTTTTATAACGCAAGTCAATTCTGCAGTAGGTTGCCTTACTTCACGCATGGTTAGATTTGTTGTTTATCTCTGTAAGATTTTTGAGGTCCTTTCATTGGTTGCTATTTTCCCCTCCGTAGATGTATTACTCTGTAAAGACTGTGCCAAATATTCTTTTGTGGTTGTTCGACAAATACATACAGGTGTAAGAATATTACATATTTAAGGGTGATTTATTTTATTTTTTTTAGTAATACCTGATCGTCTTTGTTCTTTAACGTGCAAATTTCTCACAGCTGTATTAATTGTCCAGATTGTGTATTTGCTAGACTTCTGTGATGCTACCATCCTGCTGTGCGTACGTCAGTGAACCGTCGGGTAGACAGTTGGTACGATTGTCAGTGCAGTTTACGCAGTGTGCTCTACCTGTTTTCTATTATACAACACTAACTCACATCCCTCATCGTACAGTATGGTTTCTTCTGCTGAAATGACCCCTAGATATGCATTCAACACTTATTACTTGTGTTCCCTACGTTAAATAATGTAAAGATTAAAGTGAACCACGTCCGTCAAACGTCATGCCTTGAGTCATTTGACGCGCTCAAACAAAAAGCCAGATTTTACATTCACCGAAGCATTTTGCCAATGAACTTTGTAGTTTATTTTTGTATATGCAACTGGTCAATGTGAATATGAAATTAGCCTGAGTGAATGTCTGTCTGCCACCTAACGAGGTCTTTGACACCAGACTCAACAGTCGGCTGTGGGTCCTTTTATGGAGTGTTTGTCATGCGAAACAGCCTCAGCGACCTCAGGCTTTATCCAGATGTTCCCTGTGTAAACAGCTCTCAACATAGACAGACTGCGACTTCAGACACGTCGCTCAAGACACCTACAAACTATTATGTTTTCACACAACACTGCAGCATGTTATTGGCCGGTTTGACCTTTGCTTATTATCAGAGTTAGAGGCCCCGTTAATGGCATTTGACTTGGCCTTGGTGTGAATGTGTGTGAATCGGGCCACATTTCAAGGTGATTCAAATAGTATGTGGTCATGATTTTTGAGTTGCCATTTGTTGCATCCAGAACATGTAGAAATGTTGAAAATGAAGGATCAAGGGTTATACTCAAACGGCATTATTTTTGTTCATTTGGACAAAATAATCCAATTTGGAGTCAACAGAAGAATCTGCAAACAATGCCCCCCACTAGTCTTGGTGTGATCTCTGCTAAATAGTCCATTTGTCCAATATTTTCTGTCCTACTGACCAACAAGTTAGCAGCTTGCATAAATAGATTCACCTTGTGACCACTGACGTTAGTCCTATGTAGCCAGATGATGTGAGTTTGTCAAAATGTCATGAAGCCTTCTGAAATAGCAGCAATCAATGCAGGCGAAAATAAGTGCACAGATTCCTGGATTACTGATGTACAACAGATATGGGTGTAAGAAGAAAAGTCACTTGTAAAAGCAGGAGTACAGATTCAAGTCATTTATTAAGTAAAAGTATAGGAAAAAGAGCATAGAATCCAAAATGTAGTCAGCCAATTATAATTTCAAAAAAATACATTCCACTTGTGTAATGTATTTTTGAAGCTTATGGTTTTTAGGCTGGCACAAGATACAATCCATTTGCCACGTACATTGGAGAGGACAATTTCAAACAATTCTCTGAAATAAGAGAATTGATGCTGGTTGAGAGAGTTTGTTTGACAAAGTAAGCGGTAGAAAGTTGAGATATTTGTTTTCAAATGTAGGAAGTACAAGAAAAATACAGGAAAATAAATTCGCGAGTAAAGTATAGATAGCAGATAAGTATTACAAACAAATACGGGTATAGTGCAGTAGGAATCAGCCTGACACCGAAAAGCAAATTGTCATTTTCCGAAGTCAATGGACGCGCGACAGACTAGCGGCGACCGCCACCTGCTGGTGAAGAAAAGTAACTGTCAACAGGCGGAGCAACACCGCGTTGGTCGTCGACTGGAGGAGGTGGAAGGAGGGCAGAAAGGCAAATCGCAACAGCGAACAGATGTGAACCGGACTACGACCAGAGTACAAGCTGTCGTCTGGACGGAAACCCTGTCATACTACTAATATGTGGCAACCAGCGTCGGAGAGACTGCAGGTAGGATACGACGGCCGGCGATTGCGTTGACTGGAGCCGGAAAATCAAGATTGTGCTGTCTTTTTATGTCGTCTGATTCCCACCGTGATGTGTGAGTATGTGGAGGTTGCTTTCTTCCTGCTGGAGAGACTTGCTGCACTTTGACTTGCTACAGATGTTTTGATTGACTCAAGACATGACCAAAATCGTCATTTTCCCCACTAACCTCGTCAACGTCTTTGTATCTGGTGGTACGTTACGTACAGCTATTCACGGTAGTGGGGCGCACATCTTACCCACAACCCACAGTGAATGTTTTATACCCCCCCCCCTCCCCATTTTATACCCCCTACCACCACCAAAAATACAAACGTTTGACTAATGCTTAAAATAGTGGCAAAGGCCCACGACGCCTTTTTTTTTTTCAAATGAACGTTAACCTCAAGTGTGCAAACACGGGGCCTCCCAATCCACCCTCAAAACGCCACGATGTTTGGTTAGTTTTTCTCTTCCGGTGTGATATGGCAGCAAGGTGCATGCTTGACAATGTAAAAAATGCTCGTTAATAACTTGTAGTTTGTTAAGCGGGGGGCTTTCTTCGAGTCTCCTACAGACATTAATGCTATCCAGATGTTCGCCTGCCTGTGGACTGCATGGCTGCCAAGTGAACTTGCACAATCCTCTTTTCTGCCCAGACGTCAACAAAATAGAATGATGAATTATTAGTTCCGCAGCTTTTTTTTTTTTTTTTAGTATTCCAGGGTGAGTTGCACTCTGTGGCCGCCGTAAAGTACATCATCAGCTCTCATCTTCAATTTATGAATATATGCACTCCAAGTAGTTACACAACCAGGGAGACATACGTTGCCTAGCAACCGTAGTCTGTTACGATTATCCGTTGGACAAAGTTCTATAACTTCACTGTTATCCATATTGTTGTGGTACGCCACATTAGATGAAATCGTCTTTCTTTTAAAATTATTTTTAATTTTTTTTTTTTAAAAACACTGTCGGAAGCTATTTTAAATGTAAGTTACTAATAATACTACAGCTTTGACTGCAAAGAGACTGCCTGCAAAATTTAAAGGTATATTTTGGAGTAAAATACAAATTTTTGATTTTTGTCTTACTCTATAAATATAACGGCAACATAAATCTGAATTTCCGATCACAACCATTGTCATATAGAGCATCTCATGTGTAGATAATAATAATGATAATCACAATAATAAAGGTCAAAATATCAAAAAGGGTCTAGTGCTTTTTTTTTTAAAAATATTTCCAGTGTTGCCTAAAGTTTGAACTGACCAGGTTTAGAGGTTGTTGGCAATGCAGGCTTTTTTTTTTCGCGTTTGCTTTGACTTGCAAAAAATTGACTTACCAGCGCTGTCTGTATTAGACTACGACTACTTGTGACCAATGTGCCCAATGTGGGGGTGGAGTGGATTAATGGCATTTGCATTTCTTTCGATTGGGAAAGATGACTTGATATAAAAGTGTTTTGAAGTACTTGCATGGTCATGGAATGAAATACTTTTGCGTTTGTGACTCTGAAAATTTGCAATTGCGAAGGAGACCTACAATATAGCAGGCCTCCCATCTCACATTTATTGCACCAATTAACTGCCTCGAACATAAAATAAGGGCCACACCTCCACACCACGCCACAGCTTATGATGGTATTGCCCCGCTATGTTCTCTTTTACCCAGTCAGTTTGAGCAGGAAATGAGTTTGTAGAA
Source organism: Hippocampus kuda (assembly GCA_901007745.1). Taxonomy (NCBI): domain Eukaryota; kingdom Metazoa; phylum Chordata; class Actinopteri; order Syngnathiformes; family Syngnathidae; genus Hippocampus; species Hippocampus kuda. Next base: position 5,381 of record CAAKHF010001935.1, on the reverse strand, counting down.
AGAAAAATGGGAGCACTCAATAAAATGATCGTGATTTGACTATAGTCGTTATGCAATCTGTTTTGATCGAGTGGTCTGGCAGAGAACCTCAGTTTATTCTTTAGTCAAAAAAATGAAAAACTAAATCAAATGCATGATTGGATTTAGTGTGAAAAAAATCGTTAAGCATATCTTTATAATCGACCATATTGTGGCATATGTCATTTATGGAACATTCTCAGACTGAGCTAATGTTTGTTTTAGCTATATAAAATCAATGTTTTAAAAAGTTGCAATAACAATAAATAAATGTCAATCCCTCCCAGAATAATCCAAATGGATTCATAGTTGAGGCCCAGTGACACTGCAGATTAATTCATTGTGACGGTCTGCCCGTCCAACAGCCGCACTGATAAATACAAATTAATTTTTCTATTTAACAGCATCAAAAGAAGTGAAGAACCGCATTACAACTTAAGTGCAGCAGCAGGCTCTTGCCTGCTGTGTAACCATAGCGACAGGCCTCCTTACATTGAGAGCCTTCACATCAGTTGAGTCACGGTAGATGGGGATCATATCGCTAGTTGGTCTCAATTTTATTCTATATTTTTTTCCTTTGTCTTTTTCCTGTTTGCATCCGCGATGGCAGACAGCCATATTCGCACTGGCTTTGCTCCTCTGTTGCCATGGCAACACCTGATGTCTTGCTGCATTAGAGTCTCATGTTTAGGAAAGAAGAAAAGATAGATGGCGGCAAAGGGGTGGCAAGAGTTTGTCAGAAAAGACAGAGATCTGTTGCAGCAAAAATAAAGTTCATTCATTTTTAGCATTTCCCTCAGTTCTTTCTCATTGTCTTTTTCCCAAAAAAAAAATCAATCTTGATCATCCTCCTGCTAACCTGCACTGGTCTTGGCACAAGTGCGCTCTCAGACAAAAAGGAATAAAAACACACAATGTTCCTTTTTTTCATTTTTTTTGAAAATCCCTGTGGCGAGCAAGTACGGTTTGTCTTTTCCTGTGTCAGCAGTTCTTTCTTTAGCCTTGGTTTTCCATCTTTTGACACTTAACTCTGTGTGACACTTGACAAACAGGATGTTGCTGAAGAAAACATGTGGACATGACTTGTCAGAAATAGATGACTGGTTCTTATTGCTACCTGCGTTTGCATTCGTGTCTGCCTCTTTGTCTTTATTTGCCCATCAATTGTGGATGTTGTCGTTTTCATGGAAGCGATTTGAAACATAAAAAAAAAAAGGGACACAATTATTGGCATGCAACTGCAGTTTCCCTATAAATAAAAACATATTTTCACATTGGACCACTGGCAAAGTATCTGTCATTGCCAGTAATCCATCCCTAATTTTCTCCACATGATGATGAATCAGAAAGAGGAAGCCTCAGTGAAAGATTTCGGTCAGAGCTTTCCTCCGCGCCTTTGAAATTGTGTGACAACGACAGAGCATTTGCAAACTGAACATATGCGGATGGATGAAACTTAGTCAGTGCAAGTTGGTCCTCTTGTTGTAATGTGTGCTATTTTAGTCTCATCGTAAACGGTTCTAAAATACCTTTGTATCTGCAGCACTTTTTGGCACCCTTTTGTTGCGCTACTCACTAGACACATAGCAAGCATGGCGTGCGATTCGGTCATCCATCCATCCATCCATCCATCCATCCATCCATCCATCCATCCATCCATCCATCCATCCATCCATCCATCCATCCATCCATCCATCCATCCATCCATCCATCCATCATCTATAGCCTACTGTGGGTCGCAGGTGTGCTTGTGATTCTCAAGGGCGACCCGGTTGGGTACCTCATTGAATGATCTTTGTTCCAGACTAACCCAGCGAGGATTTCGCATCAGTGTGTCAATCCGTCCACCCATTCTTTTTCCGATGCGCTTTATCCTCACAAGGGTCGCGGGGGGTGCGGGAGCCTATCCCAGCTGTCTTCAGGCAGTAGGCGGGGCACACCCTGAACCGGTTGCCAGCCAATCGCAGGGCACACGGAGAAGAATAAACATCTGCGCTCACACTCACACCTCGAGACAATTTGGAGTGCTCAATCAGCCCGCCATGCATGTTTTTGGAATGTGGGAGGAAACCGGAGTACCCGGAGAAAACCCATGCTAAGGAGAACCTGCAAACTCCACACAATTCAACCCGGTAAATTTGCACTGTGAGGTTGACGCGCTAACCACTGGACAACCCAGCCGCCGCACCAGTGTGTGTGATATTACTATGTAACTATTGTAAAGAGTCACACCATCAGGATGAATAAGCTAAAAATATGAAACAGATTGTCTCCTAATCTTACGCTTGGACATATGGAAGCACTAGTGTCAGTAAAACTGTTTGTCTCAGTGGTCACAGTATATTCCTACATTTTTGAAAGAGGCGGGTTATGCCACTGTTTCCCTACCATGAGATTGACCTGGGAAACTATTTCCTGTACTGTTCCTATAGGTGGGTGGCGGGGGGGGGGGGGGGGAAAAGATAAATTTACC
>CAAKHF010001932.1:5490-17397 GCA_901007745.1 Hippocampus kuda | reverse complement strand
GAGGGGGGGGGGGGCAAAACTAACAAGCTTGAGCTAAATAGCTGAGAGAATGCTGAGGGGACATTTGCCATTTGCAGGAGGAGTGGAAGCTACTTATCTGGGAAAAACAAGCACAATCCGCTGTCATCCCCGAGGAAAGACGGAGGCCAGGGATGAGGCACGGCGGAAAGAAAAAGAAAGGAGGAAGAATAGAGGAGATGCAAGTGTGAGATTGCGGGAAGGAAGTGTGAAAGGCGACAAGCGCGAGGTGAGGCAAGGAATCATACACTCGTAAAGTCGAAGGGTATCGTGTAAGAAGTTTGGAGAACTTGTGCCATTTAATGGTAATAATCAATTCATCAAATGGGGCTTCAGGTGAACGAGTGGTTAGCACATCTTGCTAACGGTTCGGTTCTTGGTTGGAATCTCGACCCCGGCCTTCCTGTGCGGGGTTCCCATCTTCTCCGCCGCTTGAGTGAATTTTCTCGAGCTTCCTCCCAAGTTCCAAAAACATGCATGCTCGGTCCGTAGAAGATTCTAAGTTGCCCACAGATGTGAATGTGAGTGTGAAAAGTATTTTGTTTACATGTGCAGTGTGGCTAACATGCGACCAGTTCAGGGTGTACTTCGCCTCTTGCTGAAAATTGGCTGTGATAGGCTCCCCTTCTACGACTAATGTGGGAGTCAGTTTTGACCCCCAACTTAGATTCCACAACGATATCTGCAAAACTTTGTTCTTTCAAGTCCGCAATTTTGCCAAACTGCGGCCATTTCTCTCCCATCCTGCTGCAGAGTCATCCAGATCGGCCTACTGTAACCAATTTCTCATCCGGACTCCTGGCAGAGCCTAGTGAGGTTCCAATATGTCCCAAAAAAATCAATCACTAAGTGAAGTTCTCGAGGTGTTACATTTAACAAGATGGGATGACTACAAAAAACAGTTTTCTTACTGCCTGTCAGTGAGATTACATTTACGGTTAATCACCACACAGATTTACCACGTGTCGTCAGCACAGTGTGTGTGCTGGGGGCACAAACACACACACACATGCTCACGTGAGGAAATGAGCTGTACGGCTGTCTGATGAATTCAAGCGTAAACGAAGAAGTGTAGCAGACAGGGTGGGGTTGACTGGATTAAATGGCAGGCAGATTCTATTCGCTAATTTATGAGACGACATCTGTGACCCCGGCCGGCCGCAACGCCTCCGTCGCAGCGTGACAGGAAGTGCGTTGCAGTCGCTAAGTTGTCACGTTTGATGAAAAGCCACGTATTATCCGACTGTTATCGATTCTCAACCGTTTGTCAACTCCTTGACGTAAAGAAATTCAAAATATGCGAGGTGTCACCCGCAGTGACTGACCCGCAGGCGATTGACATGAGGTTGCCGAGGAGGGAGGGGGGGGTGGGGGTGCTGGAGCCTATCCCAGCCATCTTCGGGCAGTAGGCTGAACCGGCTGCCAGCCAATCGCAGGGCACACACAGACGAACAACCATCCGCGCTCACACTCACACCTAGGGACAATTTAGAGAGTTCAATCAGCCTGCCATGCATGTTTTTGGAATGTGGGAGGAAACCGGAATACCCGGAGAAAACCCACATGGGCCCGGGGAGAACATGCAAACTCCACACAGGGAGGACGGAGCCGGGATCGAACCCATGACCACTGCACTGTGAGGTCGATGTGCTAACCACTGGACTTGCAGAAGAAACATGTGGCAATGAAATCAATAGTCTTGTGGATTGAGATATTCCAACGGCATATTCCAAGAATTTTTTCCCCATGCGCAGAATATGGATTACAGTATATTTGATGACATTCTGTGAATTACTAATTTGTAAAATTTTAAAGTGGGCCAAATGGTGACAGGTTGTGTCAATTTGAAATGCAAATGACAATTGTGATTTTGAAGGGTTGAGGAAGCTAGTTTCCAGCTTCTGCATCGGGAAGAGCAATTCCATTGTGACTGTGACTTGATCTGCGGTGTATTTTGGAATGAGAAGGAGTCACCCACCCTTTTTCAAGTTTTATAATAAGATCGGTTTGACAAAATGAAAGTCGGAAAGTATCGGCATTTGGCGGGCTGAATGTCAACTACTCAAACAAATTTCCCTTGGGCATCAGTGTCATTGATCATTTTTCATAGATTAGGCCTTGTACAAATTCAACAATCGACACTAAACTGGGATATATTAAACACACAAATGACCAAAAAAGCATGTGTGGGCAATGATACATTAACAAGTAGACCGTTCGGGTTATTTGATGGACTGGCTTGGCAGTCAAACAGAACATAAACAGGGTCTGTTTAAACATGTGCAAGAGAAAGACAAATATAGCAGGAAGATTGGAGGAGGAAAAAGATTCATGCTGGAGAAGAAGCCAGAAGTGTTCGACCCTTTAGTGAAGTGGGTCTATGGCAATAGTGGAGCGAAACATGCACAAGTGACGCACAAAAACAATTGACGTGGCAGCACAGCAATACGACAAAGGCGAACAAGTTGGGCTGAAGAGAGGCCTGAAGATGAAGAGGACAGCAGGGATGATTTGGGGGAAAAATATATCAGCAATACCGAGCAGCCTCCAAAGTCAAAAGTAAATGGGGTTGGATTACTACAACAGAAAAAAAAAAGAACAAAAGAGAAATTTTTGGAATTGCCTTGTGAGCAAAAGACGAAAATAAAAAGCATAGAAGAAAACTGGCAAGCGGGCTGCATTTATACACAGCCTTACTCGGTTTTGGAATCACTTTGGCAACATTGACTCATTCTCAAAAGAATGGCAGCGGATGCGTCCATGGAGATGTCAATGGCTCATTCGTAGAGGTGCGGACGCAGCGTCGGGAACAATTGGGATTCGGCATCAGTTAAATGCTTTGAAAGAAATGAGGATTGACGGGGAAAAGGGGTTCAGTCCCTTAATGTAAAAATAATTGACCACAATAATTGCTCCTTGACGATCATCTTTTGACATGTATTAATAGGTGGTTGGACAGCGTCTAGTGTGAAGTTGGACATTGACGTGACATTGATTTAAAAAAAAAAAAAAAAGTCCTGAGAGATCAATACAATCATTAGCTTAAGTGACCATGTCTAGACTTAATCGATGGCTGAGGTGCGAGATGTAAGAAGGGCCAAACGGGACAAGATGGATTGTTCAACAGTGCACAAAAACATTGCTCGCTGCCTTTCTTTTATGGTCTCTTGATTTAGTGGAAGGATTACAATTTGATTGCAGTCATTTGCTCAGGAAATGAGGCTGCACAAATTGGAATATGTCTTGCTAATAGGAATTGGTAGAGGGCGTAAATGCCGGTTTCCAAACAAGGACTACCGGAAGTACGGAACGTATGAGAAAAGCATGGCTGTGGCCCGCACGTCATGTGAAAACGCGACAAAACTATATCCTGGCAGAATGAATGTGAGACAGGCTCGCATACCGTTGAGACATTTTTGAATAAAAAGAACTGGAAATGGATTTCAAATAAAGCTGTATCACATGCCCGTTAGCTTTACTTTCCCAGGGAGAGGGGAAAGCTGCTGGCCAAAGTAAAATCTTCAACAAGGTTACTTGTTTGGGTAGAAAATGGAGAAAAAAAGAAGGAGAAAAAATATTGTCCTTGCGGGGGTAGTCAACTGTTGACTAGGAGTCAATAAATGTGTTTTATAAGTGAACAGTTATGTGCCGCAACTATTTTTCTTTGTGGTAGAGCACACAATTTGACTCAAGTTTCAAAGTGCACGCAAGGGTTTACTAAACAACAACAACAACAAAAAAAGCACCATTTGAATCAATCTGTATTTCCATGTCTGACAAAGCCAGAGTTAAACACAGGCAGACTAACAAATGTTACTGCCAATTATTCAAGGTGGATGTTTTATTTAAATGACTCCCATCTGTTCTCAGCAAATCCCAATTAGTCATTAATTGCCCGACGGCTGACAAGCCCCTTATTCAGAGAGCAACAAATACTTTATAAACCCCGGTGGAGTTTTACACTCAAGTTGCAGCGCCAATTACTGACTTCGAAATACTTTGAGCAAACAATCAGACAGAGTTTTGTTTGTAGTGTCCTAGGTCACATGGTCCACGTTGGTAATTAAGTTGCATTAGGATCAATTTAATGACTGTATTGTCTGATCAGATATTAATGACTCTCATTAGCTTAGTGAGACCAATTCCCCCCCATAAAGACTTAAAAAGAGTAAGATCTTAAAGACAAGAGCACAGATGTGTGGAGGCAAAAAAAAAAAAAAGAAGAAGATTGCATTGCTTGTGGTAAGTGGCTCCCATGTTGCAATCTTACTAGTGCATATGGTAGCATCGATTACGCTTCATCCTTACTGGTAAGGTACAGACTAATAAAAGATACTGGTGGGTGATGCAGAAAACAAAAAAGGTACATTACCCGGATGATGCTATTTGATATTGCGGGTCTGTATAAAAAAGCAATTATGGGCACTTCTGAAAATTGGATTGGATAAGCTTTATTGTCAAATGCACTGTATGTGTAACATACAGCACAGATGGTAAACACCAGCGTACAGCCTTTGCAAAATTTGCCGCACCGTATGGGGAACTGACATGCTCAAATGGCAATGACGAGATGGGAACTCATTGAGATGGTTTTGCATCGCCTCCGGCGGCAGAATAGAGAATCTTTATACGTGCTGGCCCTGGATAGAATATCTGGGAAAATCACGAATCACAGAGGTCTGTAATTCAAAAAATATATATAAAAAATCACATTATGCTAACAGTGGCGGTCTGCTGAGATAGGGAGGAATAACAGAGCAAAATGCAAACATCTTTATTATAAATGCCTTCGGTATCCCGGGGGGGATTCGTAATGCGCAAAAAGTCATTTGGTTGGAGTATATATCTTCACAGGAGTGACAGATGGGCTGAAGGAGGGGAATGGTTCATTAAGATAAGAATAAGGGGAGGGGGAAGCTAATGACAAAAACAATCATGAATAATCATATGTAATTGACTAAATCTGTGTTAACAAAAATCTGTTGAATTTTTGTGTCTTACTCTACCAGGAGAATTATTTTTTCATGTATCCCCTTTCTCCTAGTTGGAAAATATTGCCGGAATGCAGAATAGATCTGATATTGTTGGTTGTGATGAAGATTAATTAATTGTTTGTTTGTCTAAAAATACATTCGAAAATGACATTACAAATGTCTAAAATACATTCGAAAATGACATTACAAATGCTAATTAAATCTTTTTTTCCCGTTGCAATTAAATTATTTTCCCAAATCGTTCAGCTCTTTACAAAAAAACAAAAACAAAACATTCAAGAGCTGCTATCAGCTGACTTGAATGGAAAGCAAAAGAGTTCCAATTACCCACTTTCTATTCCTTGCCTCCACGAAATTCTACTTTCGAGTTAAACCGTGTTTTGTAAAACGAGAATGCTGTCTGCTCAGGTGACAGTGTAATTGTAAATAACAATCATTTGCTGCATTGAAGTGTTTTCCGGAGACACAACTGACTGGGCCAATGTCATTTGGACCCAATGGAGCAGGTCTTTCATGTTGCTCGAGCCCTTTTTGTGTTTGATGCTGCTGTCCTTGTAGTTGAAGCACAAGTATCAAACAATGCATTATGTAGAAAGACACAAACACTCATGTGACCATGACTGGAATGCTCAGTACTCAGTGGGATGAAGAGGAATAAGTCAGCAAGCATACTGTAATAATAAAAACAAAAACAAAAAAACCTCTACACACTGTTTTAAATATAATATTACAAAATATAAACACATTTACTGTTTCGGGAAGTCAGACGTGCTGTCACTGATGACCTATTTTTATAACCGACCTTTCAGCTACTCAGGTTGGCCTTGGTTACTAACTCGTACCCACAGGCATGTTTTTTTTGTTTTTTTTTAAAAGACAATGCACATTAATCAACAGAGCAAAAAGATATCCGTGTAAGCACGCTGTAGTTGGAAACGTGGTCTCTCTCTTATCTTCCTCCTTCCCTCCCCTCCCTCCCTCTCTCCCCGTGTCCTCTGCTCACCCCTCCTCTCTTAGCAAAGGCGAGGAGAGGAAAATATAGCGGCTAGCCCCCTGCGCTAACGTCAAAGAGGCGAATTATTTCGTGATTTTTTTTCAAGCAACCAGTCATGTTGCAGCAGGACATTTGACTGCCTTGGAGTTCCTTAACAAAAAATAAACAAACAAACAAACAAACAAACAAAAAAAAAACAAGGTAAACTGTCAAACCAATAATCAGCCTACAAAAGATTTACATTCTAAAATAAATGTTTAGCCGCCGCTTCCTGTTCGTATGAAAAGCAGGATCAAAGGATCCAGAAGGACACTACATTCAATAATCTTCGGCAAAAATTAGGCTCATCTGAAATACTTCCTGTTTTTATTCTTCTTTCAAATTTACATGGTGTCAAACAAAAGAGTTGTACAGCCATCTACTGGTCAACTATAGAATTACACCTAAAACAACAAGAGGCAGAACAAAACGGTTCCAAATATATATACTGTATATATATTCTCTAAGCCTAGACAACACGCCTTGTTGACGCTCACTTGTGGCTTTTTTTTTTTTGTAGTTTACTTGCTGCCATTTCATTTAATTGACAAAAATGTACACAATGAGAGGAACACACATCTCATAGTCGGTTCGGAAGGTGTGCTAAAGGGACAGTCTGACACCTCAGGCTGTTTGAAGCTATTTTGGAGCCACTCTGTTCACCCCAAAAATAGTTAAATGCTCTTCTTACCTTTGGGCATTGAGCCACAAATGATTGCTTCACAATAGCTGGGATATTTGGGTTTGGAAAGGTTTTCAGGAGATGTTATTGTTCTGATATCAACGATAACAAGTGTAATACGAGTCTAAGAGTTACAGTATTTAAAAGTTAAGTGTAAGAAAGGCCTATGAAACAAAGCTCATTTGAATAGAGGACCCAAATGTGACCTTAGCAAGGTATGGCTTGAAAATTTCCCACACAGCACAATTTTACTGTTAGTCTCAGTGAAAATATCCATTACAAATGTAAATTGCTCCTTTTATGCCTGCAAAACGGCTTTACATCCACTTAGTCTCTAGTCAGCAAAAGTGTTTTTCCCCCTCCTTTAGGTCCACTTTCTAATTTGGGAATTAATAGCACATTAATATTCATTTCTACTTGGAAAGCTCAAAGTCCTCCAAAAGTTATCATCTGCTGTACGTGCTTGTGTACGCCGTACTTCCTCTCAGAAGTTTTCTTTTTCGAAACACAAAACCTTAAGTGCTTCCGCGATACATTTCTAAATAAACCAAACTCCTTTCTAGGTCAATGCGCACCTATTACTAGAAGTGTATTTTGCAGGGCACTTGTATTTTAACCAGCACAGCAATACGTGCGCCTTATTTAGAATGAGCATACAGTAATTGTGTAGTACTTAGCAGGTCTGGTTAAAAATCAAGAGGGTTTCAATTGAGTCAAACCCTCCTGTGTGGAATTTTCATTTTCACCCCATGCTTACGCCTTCAGTACTCCCAAAACATGCATGTCAGGTTCATTGAATTGTACAATGCGGTGAATGTGGGTATGAATGGATGTTTATCTACACCAGGGGTGCCCAACCTTTTTTTGACCCAAGATCTACTTTTCAAGCAGCCTATAGATCAAATACATGACAGGGAGTGTTTGCAGAAATAACTGCCCTCCTTAGTCAGGGAGACCAGACACAGTGAAGCAGGGTCGCACTTTACAATGCATAGCGCGTAAAGTGCAAGAGCATCGCACTGGAGCTCACGTGTACCATTTGAAAAAATAATGTCACCCCAGATTCCCTTTGTTTTTCTTTTTCTTTTTTTGCCAATGCCATTGTTGCATTGCAGATCAAAGAAACAAGCTCCGAATGAGAATAAACCCAAAACTATATGTGTCTTCACAGCTACTATCTCCTGACCACCAACAACTTCCTGTCATGTAGGTCACGCGCGGCTGTAGTTTAGGTGACCTACTTTACTTTTTGGCTTTGTGGACTTGAGACCGATCGGGTACAGAGGCTGTACTGTACGCGAACAAAAAAAAGAGTTTAAACATAATTTGAAAGGACAACAGGAAAATAAATAAGGGAGACAATAAAAATACAAGTTAAAAAAATGAAAACAAATACTGTATGTTCCGGCGCAATCTCAACTGGGAATAGGATTTTGGGGGATAAAAATATTGAGATTTCATTTTAAGGTCATATTGCCCGGCCTGAACGCAAAGTAAAAAGTTGTATAAAGGGCTAGAACAATTATCCACAGTCCCAATTAGGATCCATTATAGATGATATTTTACAGAAAAATACTCGACAAATCCCAAAAAGCATCAGCAGCAACAGAATGTCAAATTGTCCTGTAAAATGTCAAAGGTAGGCTTTTTCCTCAAATTCTTTTCAAAGTGCACGCACGCACGCACGCACGCACGCACAGGGAGAGGAGCTACTTTTGAGTCTCCTCAATTCCCTGGAGCAAGAAGTCAGTGTCTGGAATGAGGTGATAAGTGCACTGGGAAGCACGTACATACACATTTCCAGAGAAGAACAAATAGTTTGGGACCAGAAAAAAATATATACTGCTGTACTTCCTCAAACAAACAGCAATGAAATTAACTTTGAATACACTCAGTTTTGTCCAGGGATTCATTTGAGATATATATATACATAAACAGCATTTTTTTTTTTTATTAAACAATATGTTTGCAAGGTGTCGGTGTTCATATTGCACAATATAACAGTTGGGGATTGCAGAGAAAGTCTAATCCGATTTTGCATGTATGTTGATATTTACAGCAAAGGCTCTTCTGTAGTCAGTTCTGATTCAAGACGCTTGTCAGTTCTCTTTCAACATTTAGGCTCGCATTAGCTGACTCGAAGCAAGCTAACACGACTCATCTTGTAGGAACTGAACTGCACTGTCGCAGCGACTCCATGTCAAGATAGCTACGAAGCCTGAATGCGAAACCAAATTCAAAACTTGGTTACTCCCAAATACCAGAACTTACTACAAATGTAGCAAAAGCATTGCACGATTTTCTTTTATCGATGGACTTTTTCCGCAATGCAATTGTTTACTCTAGCATCGGAATGAAAACATTTCTTGATATGTGTTTACTGGCTATAAAAATTGTGATATTGATTGCAAGTCAATGTTTATTCATCGGTATGATGCTGAATCATGTTTTAGATGGTAAGAGACATAAACCTCTTCTGCTGTTAATATTGTTTAAACACAAGAGTGGTTCAAAATCAAACAAATACTTCATTAAAAAAAAAAAAGCCCAGAAGCATAAGCTAATAATTATTACTGTAAAATGTGTATCATGATTTCCGTACCACCCATAAGATGCAACTCGTGGCGAATGGATTGGAATTAGAATACATTTCCTAGATCGACTATGGGAGAAATGAAAGATTCACTGCTATTTTCTAATATTTTCAATTGGATCGGATCATCCTTCTGAATGTTCTGAACTCCTGTTTCCAGGGCAGCGAGCGCGTGAGTGCAGCTCAACTTCCCATCGCTGATGACAAGACAGAATCTAGAGCACATCAGCTGTTTGCAGACAAGCACTGTAGCAAATGTACCGGTAGTTTCGACTCAACTGCTTCAACACAGGATCAATCATAAATCAATTGCGCACATTGGATGTATAAACTGATTTTACAGCCACTGGTGAGCCAAAACGACAATTATAAGTATGTACGCATGTGTCTTGTCCACGTCCCATTATTTTGTTTGATGCATTTCCGTGAAGGAAAAAAAAAGATAAATAAAATCTAATCAGATGGAGAGAGTGGAGCATGGAGGAAAAGATTTAGGGTTTTGTGTGTGTGTGTGTGCGCGCGTGTTGTTTGACTGACTAGTTTCTTCCTCTTGTCCTGCTCGGTCAGCAGCTCCTCATCGTCACTCAGCTCGGGCTCCTCAAAGTGGCTCATCAGCATGCAGCTGCAAACACAATAATATTCCACTTAATATTAATAACCATACATATACTTGCTCTGCAAGAGACCACTCCAGGACAAGCAGTATGCACATGCACACACACTTACAAAAATAAGGGTGCTTGCAAGTCATACTGTTTTATTAAGTGCAAAGGGAAAACAAAAGAAGGCTTCCGAGTCTTTACGTCCTTGTAACTTTATCATGACAAGATACATGGGTGTGCAGTGTATCTATCTAGACCTCTATTTGTGTACTATTTTTGGTATATGAATGGTCTTAGCAAGGACTAGTGGATGGAAGGATGTTGGCTATATCTGCTTCTTCTCACGCTGCATCACCATCATTCATCATCAGCAATGTACATCGTGCACTGATGTAAACTGAAAATTAGTTGTATGCCCCTGTGGCGGAGGGTGGAGATCCATTGCATATGTAGGCGGACGTTTCGCCTTCCGCATGATCAATAATCCAATCACAAGTGATTGACATGATAGCCTAATACTGTAGTGTGTGTGTGTGTGTGTGTGTGTGTGTGTGTGTGCGTGCGTGCGTGCGTGCGTGCGTGCGTGCGTGAGGCAGGCAAGCAGTAAGAAGAAATTGCTGGATCACTTGATGATAGATAAATTATCGGTACTTAAAGATGTTTATTCAAGACTGCAAGTGGAAATAGTGGGTGTGTGTAACGCAAACAGCTGGTGACAAATTTGCCTGGTTTAATCAGAACAGTTTGGGGAGTCAAATAAGTGCGCACGCAGAGATTGACAGCTCAAATCAAGTCACTTATTCATGGCAATTTTGCGAGTGGTGCAAGTGGGTGCTGGATGCAACTCCACCATAGATATGGACAGTTTATTGCATGCTTGAAAGTATAAAACTCAAATATTTCACTTGGCTGTGAAGCACGGGAAGCGTGCGAGTGCAGCAGAAACATCAAAACTAACTTTTTTTTTTTTTTTGTGAAAGCTGGGAGTTTATTTTTCTCTGGCACATTGAGAGCGAGAAAAGAGCAACACTGACAGCAGGAAGAAGGGCGCCTGCACCAAGCTCGGAAATTAGGCTGATGTTTCAGCGAGAAAGAGCACCGACATACTCGGAGGCGGATTTCACTTCCAAAGGACGATGGGATATTCCCTTTCCACGTCAAGCACGGGACATTTTCTCTTCAATCGATTGACGGTTACAAAAATGCGCTCCCACCGTCGCCCTCCCTCAGCATCCAGCACTAAAGGCACACTTTCAACCTTGCGCTTATCACGACAGTGGGAGAGATGCTGCTGCCAATCATGGATTAATGAAAAGAATGCAGGGATGGAAGTGGGTATTCCGACACTCCATTTGCGGTGCATGCAAGGTTCTTCCATTCTTCAAACCTTTTATGGGGAAAATATGCCTTAAACTCACTAGACCTCATTTGAGCCAGTGACAAAGAATATGGAGAATTTATCATACTTGAAAGCAGTCAGACTGTGTCCTTTTTGCCCAATGGTGTTCGTAGTTGGAATTGATGGTAAGAGGAAAATAATGCAAATTTGCTTTACGTTTTAAGGTGTGTATATAAAAAATAGTTTGTTTTTGTCAATTCATCAGACAAACAGAAATGCGTACTTACTCTTTGTAGGTGTTCGTCTCGGGATCTAACGTCATCACGTCATGCAAACACTCGACACAGATGTTGATAATGCCACAAAACTTGTCCTGGATCACACTGCATGACACAAAAACAACACGGGCACAAGTCGTGGTCACTGATGGCACTAGAAAATGTTTGTATCCGATAAGAGTAATGAGAGCAACATTGTAACAAAGAGTCACAATCTGTTAAATCCAGCCATTGATTAAGTGGCTGTCAAAAAAACACAAAAAAACAAAAACAAAACATGGCCACACAAAGAAAAGTTGATTGATTCCATTTGTCAATGCTCTCTCCAGTGTTTTTTTTTTTTTTTTTTTTTTAGGAATCATCCTCAA